>JAJOZX010008815.1:102500-167092 GCA_023014485.1 Bathynomus jamesi | reverse complement strand
GAATGGCATATGCAAAATTGGAGGCGACTCGACACTATCCCTTTTTCTCTTCCATTAGTTTCAACTGAAGATCATTACGAATAAGTTCAAGAGAGGCTAAACTAAAGTATTTGTTATATATTTGTGTTACGTTTGATTAATGTTTTAGTACTTCTGTCATTAAATATTCATAAGTTTCTTTATCGTTTATCGTAAACTGTCTATTACCTAAATTATGAGTTACATTGTATAAAAGCTGGTTATTGTTATAAGACATTAAAAGTATTTCTTAACTTTGAATTAATAAAACATAGGAATATCGAGATTTTTATTTAATAGGTACTTCCAATATTTTTTATGCAAAGGAGGGGACAAGGGCAAATGGCCGCAAAAGCGCCCCTCCCATAGAAGAAAAAGAAAGCCAAAATCAAGGTCGGGGTTTTCGAGATGCCTAGACACTGCTTTTGAAAGATGGGACGTCATAGACAGGATGAAAGATGGATTGAGGAAGATTGTTCCAGAGTTGACTAGTTGAGTAGATGAAAGACTGAAAATACCGATTAACTCTTAGAGTTGGACAGAAAAGGAATGAGAAAGTGAAGAAAGTCTGGTACTGCGTGCGCTCCTTAAAGGAGAAGGCGTGCAGTTAGAGAGTTCAGAAGAGCAATGTCTGTTATGATAGCGATAGTAAAGAGGGAGTGAGGCAACATTGCTGCGAAGAGAGAGAGAGATTGAAGAGTGAAGACACTCAGTAAGAGGCGGAAAATTGAGGAGATGAAAAGCCTTTGATTCTACCCGGTCAAGTACGGCTGTGTGGGTTGAACCACCCAACATATAAGAAACATATTCCATACAGGGGCTAACAAGACCCCTGTACAGAGACAGCATTTGAGTGGGGGTGAAGAAATTGCGGAGGTGGTACAACACACCTAACCTCTTAGAGACTTAGAAGCTTATTTAGAAAGAGAGTATATATAATTTTTCCAGGAATGATCACGAGAAGAGGAAGGAATTGAGTTGTGTGTTGTTGAAGGTAAGGGGACAGTTGTGTGGAAGATTGTGACTTGTAGACAGATGGAGGAACTGAGTTTTTGAGGCATTGAAAGCCACAAAGTTTTCTCTCCCCCCCCCCATCAGAGATAGCAGAAAGATCAGAGGTCAGGGGTGCCAGAGCCGTACTACGCGAATTATGGAGTCACTGTTGAGAAGGACGGTTTGGGAAGCGGGTGGAGAAGTGAAGAGTGGAATCATCGGCACAGGAGTGAATAGGACAGGAAGTGCGAATCAAAAGATCATTAATAAATAAAAGGAAAAGAGTGCGTGACAGCACAGAAACATGAGGAACACCAGTGTTAATAGCGTTAGGAGAAGAAAAGTGGCCATCTACAACTGCAGCTATACTGTAGATTAGGGTGTTTCACATTTCAACTTTTTTCAAAAACTCTTGTAGCATAGTTTTTATATTATGAGAAATACTGCATTGATCATAAATATAGCAAAGAAAATTAGATTGGCAATTATTTCGGGTCCCCGCACCCCTCCTCAAAGACGGACCCTCCTTTTGTACTGCAAATCCCCTACTTTTCATCATGAAAATGCTTGTAACTCCCACATTTCTAATCCGTCTTTATAAATTTGGTATCAAATTGTAGGAGAGATCAATACGCATCTAAACAATACTTAATGTGGTTTAGTGAATGTTTGGGCAGTTCCATTCAAGCAGTTTTATTTTTTTCCTGATTTCCTTACATGATTTTTTCATAAAACGTTGATTTTATCGCAGGTAAATTAACTGGCATTCTTTAACCGCTGCGAATAAATGTAATAAGTCAATTTGGGTGTGACCGCCACCCATAGAGCATCATCCAAGATCAGCTTTGCGGCGATGGGCTTTGAACCGATAAGTTAAGTGGAAGCAATAGCATTCATTCCCTCATCTAATCAATTCAAAGTGGGAACAACCTTGCTGATGCAACATGGAAAAATTCGATCCAGTACGGTAGTTTGGATAACAACTGGCCCGAGAACAAGAGTAGCATGCATAGACATAGTAGGTTTCAGTTGCACCACCAAAGCCCCATCGTCTTTTTTTGGGGGGGGGGGAAAGTTATGAAACAAAAAGGTTACATATGGAAAGTGAAAATATAAAAAACACCACACTACATTAATTTTATCATTAATTTTATCTCTTACTACAGATCAGTTTACTTAGTTTCTTTCTTGAATTCTGGTAGCACATTTTTGTTTCTTTCAACAACTTGCAGTTCCTGAAATTCATCCTCTTCTTTGCAGTTTCCAAAATAGCCTTCTACTAGTTTGACGCCTCTTTCGGGTAAGATTTTCTTCTTTTCTTTATTCTTTGATAGTCACCCTCACTCTCCCATGACATGGAGACTTCTTTCAGCCATTCTCCAGATGAATTCAGCTCCTTGAAAATATACCAAGATTTTGGCCCAATAAGATGCTGAATTCTTGTGCCTTGTTTCAGTTGGGAAAAGACTGGCTGCCCTTTGTTAAATTTTTCTGGTGGGTCGTAACATAGAAGTTCTTTGGCTATCTTGCTTTTTTCAACATGTGATAAAGAGCCGAATAGAGCAAGGACAGATAGTTCCTCCGTCAAGTACCAATAATGTCCATTTAATACTTTCAAAGCTACTTCAGCAGTATGAATGTCGATCTGCTTGTACCTGACTAGCTCATTATAAAATGTAAGGTCATTAACAGGTGCATTTTCCGCACTCGTGCAAGAGAGCCAGTATTTGCTATAAACAAGGGTCGTAAATAAACATATTCTACGAAGCTTTTCATTCATTGAGTCTTCGAACCCGACTTGATCCGAAAATTAGTACATTTTATTGGTGTATATGATAGTTGACATCCAGCGGGCATGATGGAATGCTCCAGGTCGGATCCAATGAACACCCCGCTGCGGAACTTCACCAAGGAGCATCACAGTGGTTTCTGCAACCTCTCTATAATCATCTCTACGAAAAACTTTATCTTTGAAGATATCTTTCATAAAATTTATTGAAATATCTTTCAATTCACGAAGATATCGTTCTTTGATTAAGAATTTCTAAAATGGGAGATTGGTATTAATCTTATCCCACATATTTTCTTTGAAATTCTTAAAGTTTTCATTTTCCGGAGAAAATGGTCTTCCCAAATATTTTGGTAAGGACTGCGAACAAAAATCTTTCAGCCATATGGTGGCGGCAAGCTAGCCAGAGTAACTTTTTGTCCAGAAGATCTTCTAACATCTTGCAGGAGCCTCTTATCCACCCAGAATTTGAGGCGGTTGTATCAAATACCATCCCATAGATGTTTTTCTCCAATTTCCAGTCTTTAATGGAGTTAAAAACCGCAGATGTTTGAGTTGAGCCAGTAGAGTCGGCTGTTTTTGGCGCAGATAATAACTTTTCCGAATTATCACCTGATATCAGAATCGCTAGTCTATCATGCTTTCCACCTGAGACATTTGGAAAGAGTTTGCTTTCCCAATGGATTAAACAATATACAGGTAGAACAAATCAGCTTTGATGGCCTCAAATGTTATTTTTATTGACTTTCTTGCAGCTCTGAGGGATGTGCTTCGTGATACTTCCATCTGATCTACATATTTTCCGCATTCAGCTGCCACCACAGAAGCAAAAACGGTTCGCTGTCCATGTGTTAGTTTCAAGCGATCAGCTGTGTTAGACACCACTTCTGATTTGAATGTTAACTATTGCTGAAGGTTCAGCCTTTGCGATAAATTCGTCAACGTCGGTTGATTCAGTACTGGAACTTTCTGATGTGTTGAACATAGATGTTTCTTTTTCTTTCAAAGATTGTCCCTCCAATTCTTTCTCTGCCCTTATTTTTCCGGATTGCATTCTCTCTGTTTTCCTCACAAACTTAGCAGTATAGATTTTATCTTTTGAGCTTAGACAATATTTTCCGGGACCTCTTTGATCTTCCAAAAACTTTATACCTGCCACTTTATCTGTCGTTGACCTCATTCTGCCCTTCTGAATGATTTCTACTGCATCTTGGCTTGCTATGTCAAAAAGCTTATCCATGCAATCCAAATGGGCCTCTTTCTCTGACTCAAAGTTCTTTCTTCCCTTATTCTTCAAGAGATTCATGCTGTTTATGAGATCAAGCATCATCTTTCTTGCAGTGCCATGCTTGACAACGTCTTTTGCAGGAATTGTAGCCATGTTCCATACAGTCTTTACTTTCTTCAAAACTGCCAAAATGTTTTCTTCCTTTGATGCGTAGCAGTATTCATTTGGGCTCTTCTCAAAAATTAAAAATGCTTAACAACATTTCCATTTGTTGGGAACATACACCCCTCTGAAGCAATAACATCATCTTTTAACATGCCAAATATAGTCATATGAACTTAGATCTTTTCTTAGAACAGGCCTATGCTTAGACATATTACACTATTTTTTTAGTTTCATAAACTGAACAAAGTCTGAAAAAAATATCAAAACATTAGCTGTCTGTGAATTGAGTTGTACACAGCAAAGGACAAAATAAAAGGTAGCAGAAAATGAAAATAGAATTACTTGTGTAGCGAGTGCACTACCAGTTGAATTGATTATGTATGCTTGTCTGCTCTGATAAATCAAAACTTAAAACGAGCACCACACATATACACAAACACCAACCACGAACGACACCTACATTCATCAAAATCGTAGTTACTGCATACTCAAATAGATGGCACTACACAAGTACTAATGGCTAATAGCAGACAAGCATACAGAATCAACTGGTAGTGCACTCGCTACACTTGAATAAATATAACTAAAAATAGAATTACTTGAATAAAACTTACCAAACATTTACTAAACCACATTATTAAGTATTGATTAGATGCGTATTGATCTTCTCTACAATTTGATACCAAATTTATAAAGACGGATTAGAAATGTGGGAGTTACAAGCATTTTCATGAAAAGTAGGGGATTTGCAGTACAAAAGGAGGGTCCGTCTTTGAGGAGGGGTGCGGGGACCCGAAATAATTGCCAATCTAATTATGTTTGCTATATTTATGGTCACTGCAGTATTTCTCACAATATAAGAACTATGCTTAGAGATGACGGCACAGATAGAAGGATAGAAACCGAAGGAGGGCAATTTGGAAATTAAAGATTTGCGCCACACACTATCAAACCCTTTCGATATGTCTAGCGCAATAGCAAAAGTTTCACCGAAATCCCGAAAAGAGGATGACCAAGAGTCGCTAGTAGAGCGTGCCTTGTAAAATTCATAATAACGATCTGAAAGAAGATTGTGAGAAGAAAGGTGTTTAAGAATCTTCCTATAAACTTATAAAGGATAGATTCAAAAACTTTGGAAAGGCAAGAAATCAAAGCAGTTGGACGATGGTTGGAGGGCTGAGAGCGGTCACCCTTCTTTGGGACAAGCTGAATGAAAGCGAACTTCCAGCAGGAAGGAAAAGTACCAGATGAGAGACAAAGACGAAAGAGTTTGCCTAGGCAGGGTGTCAGCACAGAAGCACAGTTCTTAAGAACAACAGAAGGAACACTATCAGGACCATAAGCCTTCCTAGAATTGAGCACATATAGGGCAGGGAAAACATCTTTAGAAGAGATTCTAATTTCAGACATAATAAAGTCAGAGAGGGGAGGAGATGGAGGAACAGCACGGGAATCGTTCAAGATTGAATCGCAAGCGAAAGTTTGAGCGAAGAGTTCAGCTTTGTCAGAAGAGACGGCAACTGTGCCGTCGGAATGGAAAAGAGGAGGGGATAGAATATGGTTGTTGTTGTTGTTGTTTGACGTTATAAGAGGTTAAGTTAGAGTTGTGGGAATGATGTTAGAAAGTGTGGAAAAGGTAAATATAGGTGAAGAGTTGAGAGGGCCTCGGGCTCACCAAGGGTGCACAGGTTTTTTTTTATTGGTAAGGTGAGGTGAAAGGTGTTTGTTTAGAGTTTGTTTAGAGTTTGGGTCTTCTACCTCTTTTTTAATCTTCTGTGGGGTAAAACTGGTGCTGTTGGTTAGGGTTTCTGCTGCGGGATAGACTTCTCTTGAAGAGGGAGTACTTTCTCCCGCGGCGTGGTCCAATATCGAGCTCTGCATAGGTCTGTGACGATGTGTTTCGTACCTGGCTCGAAGTTTTCTCCGCCCTGTTGTGCAGGAGCACATTTACTCATTTAGGGCATGTAATTTGGCTTGTTGGTGCAGGACCTGGGATGAGATTCTGTCGCTGATTCGCTTGCCCAGGATGAATCTTGTTCCAAAGTTTTGTATTCTTTGTAGCCGCAACAAATTTGTCTCGCTAGTTGTGTGCAGTGGTATTGCCGGGTATTCGAGAATTGACCAGACGAGCGCCGTGTACGGTAATTTCTTGTTTTAGGTCGAGAGTCCTCTGAAGCGGTAGAGTTTTTTGAGCCCTCTTTTTGCTTTGTTTGATCTTGATGTGGTGTGGTTTTTGTAGCCAAAACTGTTAATGGTCAGGCGAGTGCTGTACCTTGTTGCTTGTAGGGCTGAATTCTGTTGTTTATTCGTGGTTCGTGAGCCCTCCTTCGCCCAATGTTAATTACTGTGAATTTCTGTTGGTTTGTCTGAATTTTCCATCGACTCTCGAATTCGTTGATTCTGTCAATTTGTCGCCTCAGCCTGTTGGCGTGGTGCTTTTTATCAGGTTTGACGTTACTATTTGCGAGATGTCTTCCGCGTAGATGATGTCTCGGGTGTGCGGAGGGGGCGGAGGTATTTGGGCGATGTAAAGATTGTAAAGCGAGCCAGTGTGGGTCTTGGTGATGGACGTAAGCTTTTCGGTCTTTCAGGAAGTTACATAGAAATATGCCTAGGTTTGCGTCCATGTTTTGTTCGAGGATGTGATATTGTAGTCCTTGGTGCCACACTTTGTCGAAGACGGCCATCACTCTCTTAGTAGTAGCGAGACTTCTACTGAATGCTAGTTTGTTTGCCACGATTTCGTGCAGTATTGCGAGGGCTGTGGCTGTGCCTCTCTTTTTAAATGAACCCATGTTGGGCGTCTGGCAGTGCGCCGTTGACCGTGAGGTGGAAATTGAGTTTCCGAAGGAGTATTTTTTCCAGGGTTTTGCCGCTGATGGGTCTATAATTCTCGATGAGCTCTGCTGATTTTTCTCCTTTGGGGATCATGATGATTTTTACAGTTTTTAGTTCTTTTTGGAAGTATCCGATGGAGAGACTGGCGCTAAATATGTTTGCTATTTCTCTGTATATGTTGGGGGTCGACTTTTGGATCAGTGTTTTCGTGATTCCGGAGGGGCCTGGTGCCTTTTCTTTGAAGAGGTTGACCGTGTCAGTGACTTCTCTCACCGTAATTCTGAAGTTGGCGTTTAGGGGTTCTGCCCCATCGGACGGTAGAAGCCTGTCGTAATCTTCCAGCCATTGGTTGACCCTTGTTTCATTGTCTTCGTCGAACAGGTCATTTTCTTCGTCATTTATGTTGAACGTTCTTCTGAGACGATTTCGAAAGCTTTCCGCTATTTCTTGGTCCGAGTTGAGAGGTCTTCGTTTTCCTTTCAGAGTGTCCTGAATTTAGTCTTGTAGGCGTTGGCCAGGGACTTCTTGTGCGTGTGCCAGTGCAGGATATTTTTCTGAAGTATAGTTAGGTTTGTTTGTCCAGCGTACATGTCGATTGGGTTTTTCTTTTTGTTCCGTGTCTGTGGGAGAGCGCATCGTGTTTCCTGATCGAATTTTTCTGAAGGCCGGGTCCGGGAGAACGTCGAGGTCCTCTTTATGGACAGTGATTTCCCGGAGTTCAATCAAGCGTGGGATGTCGTATGTGGTGTCCAAATTCTCGGTGAAGGTGTACTTGTAAGTCCCTTCTCTCAGCCCTTTCACCAGTTGGGATAGAGTCATGAAGTCGGGGAAGGGGTTAGAGGCTTTCGCGACCACCCTTAGTCCTAGTTCCGAGGCCTTATATGGGATAACATCAGTCATCTCGGTGTCTTCTTAGAGGATTCAGAGTTCAGCTTCTCAGGAGTTTGGGGGTAGAAGTTTGCCCGGTTGGGGGGGGGCTTTACTTTTGGTGCCTCTCTTTTTCCTGCGCGAGTGAGGCGGGGACTGAGGCATCCGTGGAAGATTTTTGTTTGTTAAAAGGTTCGGGTGCAGATTGGGTTCGGGTACAGGTTTGGGTATATGTTCGGGATCGGGTTCGGATTCAGGTTCGGGTATATGTTCGGGATCGGGTTCGGATTCAGGTTCGGTTTCGTAGGAGGCGGGATTTGTACTTTCTGGAAGCCGTGCCGCGAAGATAGATGCCGAGGAGACATCGTCAGGGGCGTTGACTTCAGGCATACCGTTTCTTCTGAACATATCGTTTAAGTGTTTCGAATACGTACCCTGGGTGCCCATGTTGAGAAGATGCGCGTGAATGACGCATGTCAGCAGGGTCAGGCTGTTCGAGTTTTTAAGGATAATTTCTGTTGGTCTGTGTTAGGTACGAGCCTCCTCGATGGACTGTGTGACTGCTGTTCTGTATGGTTGCAGATCTTTGGCGGCAGATTCTTCGTGTTTTTTCCTTCCTTAGTAGGATGGCCTCCTTCTTCTTAGGGCACGCCATTGCTAAGGTGCGGTGTAGGCCGTGGCAGTTAATGCACTTCTTTCTTGTGGCTGTGCATTCATTCCACTTGTGTCCTACTGTTGCGCATTCGGAGCAAACAGTGATGGTCTTGGTCGGGCAGTCCTTGGAGGGGTGAGTGTCGAATTTATAGCAATTAAAACAGGTCAGGACATTTATGAATTCATCCACGGTGATCTGTGAAGGGGTCATGATCACCTGGAAGAGTAATAGTCCTGACTCAACTGCTTTACGCGGCATCACTTTGACCACGTGGGTGTAGTCTTTGATTTTCGTTACTTCTTCTACCTCAGCCCACGCGTTCTCCCTTTCCATTTCAGCTTTTATCTCCCGTAGTTCGGCCACCGATGTGGCGATCCAATTTCCTCAGAAACACAGAACTCTTGGCTCTGATATCGGGGGGCACCTGGATAAGTATGCCCGCATCACGAAGCGACTTTTTCCTTTCAGGTGCCATAGCTTCGATGCTTCTTCCTCTTTGTATCTGGCGGTGAATGTAGGGTAATCACCGTAAATTCGAATGAAGGGCACACATACCCTCATGAAAACTTCCGAGATGATGAAACTCCTCGTTGCTTTCTTCGATGTAGCTTTTATCCACATTCGTGTTTGTCTTAGGGGTGTAGCGGTCGCTAGCTTGTGATAGTAATTGTGCCAAGAGATAGGGGTCGCCATGGGTCGGCCATCGGGCAGGAAGGGTGAGGGGGTGAGGATGGTGGTGTATGAAATGGGCTCTTGCCGCATCTCCTTCAGGGGATGACTCATGACGAACTTATGAGCGCCGCCTCCCCGCAGGCTTGGATATCGGGATTGCAGTTTCCATACACAGAGACGGGGTGAATGTGAGTCGTACGGTGGTCTTTGGAAACCTCTAGCCCTGACATACATTCCCCCGAAAGGGGGTGTCATGCCAAAGGTCGAGTGCAATTCCGGATGCAGTTCGCGTGAACCTTGATCTGGTCCGCAGCGGGCTAAGCCTCAGACCTCCTTCGTCAGATCCTATTGATGCAAGCATCGATAGACGGGTTCTAATGAAAGCCCCCAGCTTGCCTCTCTGGCGCGGCCCCAGCAACCCTTGGTCCCTAGTGGTGACACATACTACTGTGGAACGCGTTCAAAGAATAGAAACGGTGACTTATTTTTGCGATGTCCTGGGTCTCTAATGGTGACCCACACTACTGTGGAGTACGTTCAGCGAAGAGAAAGAAACGATGACTCATTTCTGCGATGTCCAAGCGAAGTCAATGCTGCTCGAATTAGACTGCCAGTGGCAAGATGTTCTGGTAGATAAAACTCGTGTTCCCTTTCGGGAAGTGATTCTAGGCAAGCATGAAGCGGACGAGAGATGGGTCTCGATAAAAATTTTCCTCCAACTTTGCCACCCTTGCCGGTGTGAGTTTCAGTAAGCGAGAATTAGAGGCAGAATGTAGCGTATCGAGCAGTCCATAGAACATGGAATGTACGCCCCTATACCCGAGAGAATCACTGTGTGACGCGCTCAGCATACCCAGAAGGGCCACGGCCACGGAAGCAGTAATCATTCCATGGGAAATCACAGGAGTACTGCCTAAGGGCCTCCCAATCAGGGGCGCCTAAGTGCTAAATACGCCTCCTCTTGGGAGGATCCATTGGCTGAATTGGAGTGATAAGACAAGAAGCAGATATAAAATTGTGATCAGAGGAGCCCAACTGAGAGAAAAGTTTCACAGAGTAAGAAGAAGGAGGAGAGGTAAGAAATAAATCCAGAATGTTGGGTCTATCTCCAAGGCGATTGGGGATACAAGTAGGGTTCTGTACAATCTACTGTAGGTCATTTAGGATAGAAAAGTTGTAAGCTATTTCACCGGGATGTTAGTGAAATGGGAGGAAAGCCAAAGGTGGTGGTGAACACTGAAATCTCCTAAAATGGAGATTTCAGCAAAGGGAGAGCAGGAAAGAATGAATTCCACTGTGGAAGTGATGTAGTCAAAAAATTTTGGATAGTTACTAGAATTAGGAGAAAGGTAAACAGCGCAGATGTATTTAATTTGAGATTGGCATGTAAGGCGTAAGCCGTAGCTAGAGGGTATAGAATTCGGAAGATTCAAGTTCGGGAATACGAGAACAAGTTAGGTCATTACGTACATATACGCAGCATCTACCTTTGGAGTGAAACTGAGTATAGAGAAAGTAAGAGGGTACAGAAAAGGGGTTGCTGTCAGTCGTTCCAGACACCCGAGTTTTAGTGAGGTAAAGAAGATGAGGTTTAGAGGAGGAGAGGTAGTGTTCAACAGATTGAAAATTTGAGAAAAGGCCACGAACGGACAGTAGCAGATCCAGCCCCGCAGCCCGGTTCTGCGTTCCCGGTATCGGCAGAGGTTGAGCCAGAAGTGGGGAAATTCATGATCCTCTCCCCAGGGCACTCCGAGGCTCTTGAAGTTGATGTCATTCTTTATTTTAAGTTTTGAAAAAATTACAAATGACAACGTTTGAAATAGCTACGTTTTAACAAAAAGTAAGTGATAAGGCGAGTTCAACATTGTTGACATGTTACTGAAATTAAAATATAAGGGTCATGTGATACGGAAGGGACAAACTGCCTTAAATTTTTTCATTTATTTTTTTATTTCACTGAAGGAATTGTGTTGACCAAATGTTTGATACCCTTTGTCGGACTTTGCGATCTTTCGAAACATGCCTCCCGCTTAATTAAATTTCCCACTTATATAAACCATACCTAAATGGGGAAACTTCAGCACAAGTTAGCAAAATGAAAAAAATCTGGTGATTATGAAAACTGGTAAACATTTTGCCTGTATTAGACATGAGCCAGTAGCATATACACATTTAAGGAAAGGGAAGTGGGTGGGAGTGGGGAAGTGGAGGATGGGGAAGTGAGGTGTGCCGTCCCCATAAAATGTAGGAAATTTAAAAGAGGCAATATTACGATTTGAATCAATGTTTAATTGTTGGACACCCTGACGTTTATTCATTGTTTTGCCAATTGACGACAAGCGCGACTTTCTCTCACGAGAACTACATAAGTATGACCTACAATTAACTGCACACATTATTTTGAAACTAATTAAACTCTGTATCAAAACTGTAAATTCACGTTTAATGCCCAATATTATCAACAGGTTTGTGGAATGGCCATGGGTAATCCCTCGTCGCCCCTTTTCAAGGACTTTACGCATTGCTTATGTACTTAAGCTTTTGAACATTAAAGTAGCATTTTCATATGAAAATAGTGTGAAAAATGTCATAATAAAGAATAGTTCTACCAATAATTCAGGCATTGTCTATAAAACACATGTCAGAAGGGGACAGTCGTCGAATGCCCTTTTTGTTCATCTGTCAGAGTTGCTCCACTGTATTGATTGGAATAATTCTTCAATTTTGTTTCATTCAAGCAACACTGTTAATACAAACATTCTTGAGTATGCCATTATTCAACTTATAAACAATTTCAAATTTAGCCAGCGTCTGTTTTTGCCCGATCCTGTTTTTGAAACTATTGGCGGGTCGTATTCGACCCGAAGGACGAACTTTGCCCACCAATACATCTCGTCATACACATATAGTCATTATGTCATTTTCATAAACTCAGACACTGCAATGCAAGCAAATTTCAAGTGACAATATAAAACCTCAACAATCATGCAAGTACGTAATGTCTTCCACTGCTTCAAGCTATTCTGTAAATTTTCTATTAAATCCCTTTTCATAGTATGAATACATACATCATTAGATTATGTTACGCAAAAATAACACGAGACCTGTTACACCGGGGGTCACCATGGAAATACGAAAAGAATCATTTTTCACATGGGCAAAGAAGCTCTTCGGCTTTGGAAACACTAACTTAATGTTTGTTAACCTGATTCAGCTGTCTTGCTAATTCCTGGAATTGGTAGTGAAGGGTATGATGCATCAATAGTAGTAGTTTCATTGTGTCAAAGTCGCCTCATAAGCGGCACAATATTTGTTTCGGAGATGAATGCTGAGTCCGGTTGTAGTAAAATTTGTTGGATCCTTTCCACCTTAAGAAGTAAGTACCCAGCATTTTTTTCATTTCGCTTTAGGATCCCTCTGGTTGGCAGAAAAAAATTGCCATATAATATTACGTTTAGAAGTCATTTAGATCTTATTTTTTAGTAATTGCATAATGATTACGTAGTTAAGATAATGATTAATGGTAACAAAAATAGATCTCAAATTAAATGTAATTACTGAGAGTACGGCGCCTCGGTGGTGCAGTGGTCAGCGTCGCTGAACACTAATCCATCGGTCCCGGGATCGAAACCCGGTGACGGCAGCTGGCGCGCAGCAAAACCCAGCTGTTCATCCTTCCACACAATAAAGAAAGTGGTTGGTAAATAAATGGGTAATGTAGTAATGTCTAATTAATAATTAAATGTTTTGGTTATAAGAATTTAATAATGTTTGTTTAATAAAGAAGATAATAAATTTTAATAAGAAATTTAATTATGGTTTGTACGAGTAATAAGAAATTAATAATGTTTGTTTGTTTATAAAATGATAGTTGGCAACACCCAGAAATGGGTCTAGGGCCGAGAGAGAAATGCCCTTCAGTTATCGGACGGCTGTTGGCCTAATAAGGAGTTTTTTTTGTATTACGATGTTTTTGTAAATTTAGAATATTCTTTCGTGTCTCTCTCCGGCTAAATGTTAACGCTAATTCCCCCCTCGCATTTCTCCGTTTGTCTAAAGTGTTTCGGTATAAATAAAGAGTCAGTTAAAAAACAGATGAAGTATAATTTATACCCCGTTTCTGCGCATTGTTCAAATTCCTCACCGGCTCACGTGCTACCCGTTTTTATAAAGTATAGTGGAACCGAGTGTAAAAAGAAATAGTAACGATAAAAAGAAATTGAATAAAGAAAGAGCAAATAGTTAAAAAGGCAAATAAGAATTAAAAAGAATAAATCACTACAGTACCCTGGGTGGCCTAGTGGTTAAGACGCTGTGCTGCTGGTGGGGAATGGTTCGGACTCCACGTTAAACTGTAGGTCTAATGTGGAGTGAAAAGCTTGAACTTCGTCAGAATGAACATTCAGGCGGAAGCAAACCAAAGGTTACTAAAGGTACTCTAAAAATTTGCGTAAAATATATGGAAAATATTTGAATAAAATACAGTGCAGCCAACGTATTTTATTGGTAAATACAATTTAATATCGTACAGAAATAACCAAATAGGCCCCCTATATCTTCTAAGTAACTCCATCAAACGTTTGACTTGATCTTAGTTTGGTTTATTAATCACTACACCAATAACAAACATTCAGTTAAGTTAATTCAACAAATAATGATTGTGCCACACAAGATTAAAGCGAGATGACTGACTGTGCAATAGTTGTTGAGATCCGATGATTTATCATTGCACCACAAATGACCCTGAACGAACCCGTGGTAATCAATCAGCTGAGCCACTGGGCGGTGCTTTAAAAAGTTTAATGTCATGAGAACCACGCATTCTCCCGTACTGCTGATTGGCGAATCCAGAACTTTCCTTCTGTTGCTATGGAAAGTGAAGCTTGAATGTGTTCTATAGTTTTCTTTGTTTTAACATTTCAGATGTTCCGCACGATGATTCCTCATTTCACGAACGTCAAGCTTGTCACCACTCTAATATCAAGACAGTTTTTCATGAAAATCGGCAGTTAACCCTCCCTCACTGCACCCGCTGGGGAGATGATGGGAATTATAAAATTTCAACTCTTTTTGTATTTGTACTCTTATAGGTTTTCACACAATAATTCTATTCAATTATTCACATTGACGCCAAATAAGCCAAATAAAACTAATATTCAGTATTCAGTATTCAGTGAATTTTAGAATTCGGTACATCCTAACTATATACAGTGTGTATATATATATTGTTATATTATGTGGTTTTTATAGTTTACATTTAATGTATATTTATATTTTTGCCTGTTTACCTTTAAACCACATTATATAAATTTAACCCATGGTTATATACATTATATCACTTGTTACATAGTCTTATTTCTCTGTCAATCCGTGTAGGAGAATAATTGAAAAACCTTTTACAAAAATAATTTATTCGTAAAACTCTTATTAAACAACTCGAGCAGTATACGCGCAAAATGAACGAATGCAATGCAATGTCGCAATGTTGCAAATGTTGATCAATGTTGCAAAAGGGGTGCTACAAAGGGGAGGGGTATTGCAAATGGTGTCTTGCAAAGGGGGGTTGTTGAAAAGGAGAGGTGTTGAAAAGGGGGAGGGGTCTTGCAACAAGTAGGAGGGGTTATCCCCGAAGTTGCAATGAAGGAGTAACCAAAGGGGTAACCTTAACCTAAGAGAGAGAGAAAGGAGGTGGAGGAGGGTCTTTGGGGGAGAAAGTGGGATTTCCTCACCCACAAAGGGAAACCCTAAACTAAACCTTAATCCAAGAAGGAGAGAGAGAGTTGTTTCATCCACCGGAGTCAGCCGCATAATGAGCGTCCATGGGATCCGCAGCTGTTATATAGAAGGTCGGGAGTTGCCAGATACCACTTTTTATTTCTGGAACGGTTGCCAGTTACTGTATCTATTTATTTATATATAGACGAGTTGCCAGTTATTGTTTTTATTTTAATTATTTAGTTATATATAGATGAGTTACCAGAGAGCACTATTTATTTATTTATATGGAGGGGGTTAGTACTTATTTATTTATTATTAAAGGCAAGAGCGAGGGAGACATTCGCCTTAATTTGCTCAGCAAAAGAACTAATTCAATACATTATTTATTTAAACGCAAAACGAACCCCAATTATTTAATTAACAATAAAAGAAATACAATTGAATGAAAAACAATTGGCGGAAAAATGCAAGCAAAATAATAATTACAATAAACATTTTAACTAACTTCTCCGAAAGTGTCTATTTACTTTTGCCAATCCTTTCTTTGAAAGCATCTCTGGACAAAAATGTATAACACTCGGCCCACAACACCTGATTTGCCCGAGACTACCTCAAAAGATCGTAGATAGCGCACTTTCACCCGAAAGACTCGGATTTACTAGTGAAAGTAAACTGAATTTAAAATTTGTATTATATGTATATACAGAGAGAGAGAGAGAGATAGAGAGAGAGTCGAAAAACTAAGAACTGAGAACGGCACACACACACACACACACACACACACACACACACATTATTGATTTTATTTCGAAAAGAAAAACAAAAATATTTATAATTTCTTTATTATAAACTCCTTTCGATAAGATCGCAAAGGGAAAATTTAAAAAAAGAGACTCAACAAATCATTTTATTAAATTGAAAAACATAACTGACTCCTGTGCAGACTTTGGCGGTGAGGCTCTGGTTCGCTCCAGCATCCTGGTTACTGAACCTAACCTAACCTATGGTTCAGACCATAGATTCTCCTTGTAATGTAACGACTTGCCGCCACTCAAGTTATATGTCCATTTCCCTATCCAAAATAGGGAAAGTTGAGGATCAAGCTGAGAGTAGTATGCTTGCAAATAATAATGCAAAATATTGGAAAGCACCGTGACAGAGCGCGCGAGTGAGCAATTCACTCATACACCATAAGATGTGAACATTGAAATTAAATCTACGGAGAGAATAAAACGATAAACACACCTTCATTATTCGGCCAATCAGGATTTCAATGTCCAATCCGTGGGTTCGTTATCGTGTTACGATTGGTACACAAATTCAACATAGCCCCGCCCAGTTACATTGACAACCAATCAGCAAACTTACGAACCGCCTATTAGTCTTTTAGGGGTAGTGCTTGGGGATCATGCATATAAAAGTGAGTATTTTCAGGTGGAACTCACAGCAGTTATTTTCACCAGAGAACAAACAAACACATTCCCTACGTCAAGAGTCATTCACAAGAACTTTACAGTTTACCGGCTTTATATGAAGATGGAGACATTGCCGCGGTGTCTACAATTATTTTTTTTAATGCAGCCGACCAAGCCGGATTATTTCCAACGCAAACCGTTGAAGATATTTGCAATGACGCTCCTTACGATCCGACGCAAGGGATTGCCGTAGAAATGTAAGTATTTATGTGCCGGTAATTTTATTTTTTTTGTAGCCATTTATTCGCGAACTTGTTATTTATTTTAGTGTGCATGTCTGTCGTTAGGAGAAAGCTCTCGAGCATATGCTGTGTTTCGATTATTTCAGCATATGTATATATGGCGGCTTGTAGTAATTCATCTCATTACATTTTATTGTAAAATGCTTCATTAAAATAATAAGTATTCGCAATTTTTAATTATAGATTAGTTTGCAATTAATATTATGCATCAAAATTCGTTCAATTTTTTTTAGAAACTTCCTGAGGAACGAGTTAGAACGTGAGAGGGAGGCCAGGGTGAGGCTTGAAGAAAGCGTGATGCTCCTGACGGCAAAATTAGAATCCCTTGAGACTCCAGTTACGACCCCTCATGCCTCAGTTTCTACTAATAATATAAATAGTATTAATAGCCCTCTCTCTTCCCCTAGTTCCCAACCCTTCGTTCGAGTGCGTAACGAAGATGCTGATGAACCGGAAATACGACTCGTTGGCGATTTCATTGTTCGAGGACAGCTCGAGGAATTCTGTGGGAGAAACCCTCGTCGTAGGCGCTGTTACTGCTACCCTGGTGCAAGGGTGGAGGATATAACTAATAGTGTTGACCATTTTACAGACGGTACCGCCGAGGACACAACGTATGTTATTCATGTCGGTACTAATAACGTTTTAAATTCTAGATCGGAAGAACTGCGGGCTAGGTACAGGGACTTACTAGAGCGACTAAAGGAGAAAACTAATAAGATTGTCTTAACAGGTATACTTCCTCGAATTATCCAACGTAACGATTTCTACAGCAAGGCGACCTATATTAACAATAACTTAACTGTATTTTGCGAATTTTTGGAACAGTTTCTACGGCAGGATGGACTTGCTCCTCGAAGATGGACTTCATCTTAATGACGTTGGAGTTGCGCGTTTAGGAAGACTATTTCATAATACTCTCTCTTCTTTTCAGGCTGCCGTAACTCGAACGGTCCCAGCGTAAATTCCACAAATTTCCCCTGCGCTCGCGAAGGTGTCGCAGTTACAAACAATTTGAAGGTTCTATCCCTAAATGCTCGAGCCTACGAAATAAAATAAACGAATTTTTTTCTTTAATTGCTTGTAAAGACTATGATGTAATTGCGATAAGTGAATCGTGGCTTAGCACTGAAACGCGTGACTTTGTAGGGAGTATCAAATTAAAGGTTATAGACTTTTTGTTAAAAACAGAATAGGTAGGCGGGAGGCGGTGTTATGTTGTTTATCAAAGACAATATTGCGAACGTTATAGAAGTAAAGCACACAATTCCAGAACAGATAGATTCGACAATAGCAGAACTTAAATTGAACGATTTCAAACTTGTTGTTGCGGTTATATATAGGCCCCCTAAACAAACAGCTGATACGGACGAAGCGTTATATCGTGAACTAAAGAGAATAATCGGTAGTGAGCAGGCTTTAGTTATCGGTGACTTTAATTGCGCCAGTGTGAATTACGATACAATGCAGGGAGACGCAGAAGGTAATCGTTTAGTTAATTTTCTCGAGGATAGCTTTCTTATTCAAACGGTTGGGGAACCTACGAGGTTGGACAGTATTTTAGATTTAGTAATAACTACGGACGATAGGCTAATTACTGATCTTCAAGTAATAGAACCGTTAAGCAATAGCGATCACAATAGGGTAGAGTTTGTCCTCTCAGTAAGTCACTCGAAACCAACTAACTCGACTAAAATTCCTAACTTCCAGCACGCAGACTTTTGTAAATTTTGAAATAAATTGTCACACGTCAATTGGGAAAAAGTAATGGGGAACTCCAACGCAAAACTAATGTGGGAATCGTTTGAAACAGTATTTAGGACTATAAATGAGGACTGTGTACCGTACAAAATTAAGCGTGCGAAAGTAAACAACAAGCCCTTGTGGTTTACTTCTAGAGTAGGAGACATTATAAAGAGTAATGATAGGGCTTATAGGCTACACAAGTGCGATAAAGACAATTTGTTGTTACGAAACAACTACATATCTCTAAGGCGTGAAGCGAAAAGTGTAAAAAAGAGTCCAAGCACGAATTTGAAATCTCCATAGCTCGTGACGGTAAAGAAAACCCCAAGCGATTCTTTCAATACGTCAATAATAGAAATCCAGTAAAATGTGTCTTGGGGCCTTTGAAAAATGTAAACAGAGATCTAGTTTCTGAAAACAAGGAAATGGCTACCTTGCTAAACGAATTTTTGACGTCAGTTTTTACTATAGAAGATGTAACGAATATCCCTACGGCCATAGACATAATACCTTTTGATAATGGTAATATTTTGGATAATATTGTGGTCAGTGAAGGGGAGGTATTGCGCTATATTGATAAAATGAAAACGCGTAAATCACCGGGGCCGGATTCCATATATCCCATACAACTAAAAGAATTAAAAGATAGCATTGTTGTGCCGCTAACAAAGATTTGTAATGCGTCTATTTCTGAGGGGTGCGTACCAGATAATTTCAAGTTAGCAAACGTAACACCTATCTTTAAGAAAGGCGATAAAGGTGCGGCGGGAAATTATAGGCTAATTAGTTTAACGTCTTTTGTAGGTAAGCTACTGGAATCAATAATTAGGGATCGTATAGTCGAACACTTAGAATTGCATAAACTAGTTAGAAATACGCAGCACGGTTTTAGGCGAACCAAATCTTGCTTAACTAATCTTTCAGAATTTTTCCAAAGCGTGGTTGACGTTTACGATAGACATCGGGCGGTTGATGTAGTGCATTTAGATTTTCAAAAAGCGCTTGACACCGTGCCTCACAAAAGACTCATTGAAAAAACTAAGGCTCATGGAATCAGGGGTTTAGTAATAAATTGGCTAGAAGAGTGGTTGCGAGGTAGGAAACAGAGGGTGGTCGTTGATGGAGCGGAGTCGTGTTGGGCTAATGTAGCGAGTGGCGTTCCTCAGGGTTCTGTATTGGGCCCCTTGCTTTTTATTATAAATATTAACGATTTAGATGTCGGCCTAGTTAGTACAGTTTCAAAGTTTGCGGATGACACGAAGCTGGGTGGTAGGGCGATTAATGACGAAGATAGAGGTAAAATCCAGGAAGATCTGAATAAAATCGTTGATTGGTCAGTCACATGGCAAATGAGATTTAACGTTGATAAGTGCAAAATTTTGCATATAGGTTCGCGTAACTGTAATTTTGCATATAGTATGTCAGGGAAATATTTAACAAGCGTAGAGTAGGAAAAAGATTTAGGAGTTATAGTCACTGGTGATTTAAAAGTAGCGAAACAAAGTACAGCAGCGGTCACTAAGGCGAACAAAGTGTTAGGTTTTATAGCTCAAATTTTGAGTACAAATCGCGCGATATTATAGTTCCTCTTTATAAATCATTAGTTAAACCCCATTTGGAGTACGCGGTCCAATTTTGGAATCCGCATGTGCGCAAAGATATAGACAAAATCGAAAGAGTTCAAAGACGAGCAACTAAGATTATTCCGTCGCTTAGGTCAAAGTCGTACGAGGATAGGCTTAAGGAGTTAAAGTTGACTACACTGAGACTAGGAGGCTAAGGGGTGATCTAATCCAGGTTTTCAAAATTATGAATGGGTTCGATAACGTAGATAGAGATAGGTTTTTCGAAATATCTCAATATAATAGGACTAGAAATAACGGGTGTAAGTTGACAAGTAGAAGGTTCGAGACAGCAGTTGCCAAAAACTTTTTTACGCATAGAATAGTAAATACCTGGAATAGTTTGCCGGTAGAAGTAATTAGTAGCACGTCTATAAACATGTTTAAAAATTAATTGACGCATATGTTGATAAATTGGGTATAGTTTAAGGTAGTAAAATTAAGGCTTTGTGGTGATAGATCCCACATTTCAACACAAGTGTTGTGGGATATAGGGAGGCAGCATCTTGGGTTAGGGGATACTCTCTGTCCTTACACACCCCATTTAAAGTGATTCCTCTGCCGAGCGGTGTCCCCCATAGTACTGTGAGGTATTGAAAAACTCATGATCTTCACTTGCCCCACAAACACCTTTAAATGGGAGACCCAAAATGGGTGCACACACATTTCTACATTACTGTACAGTCTTTACAGCCACACCTACACTATTTTGACTTGGTCCGCAATCGATATGGACCGTGACTTATTTTTGGTTGGCAAGGTACTAGTATTGTTGGATACCGTAATGAAATTGAATGGATTCTTTGGATCTGATATATTTGCATGTCGGTTATAAATAGATATAGAGTGTAACATATTTGTGGATAGTAGTCTATTATGACTTGACTTGATCCTCTGGATCCAGAGATTCTATCTTTAGTTTTAAATCGATAATTAATTAGTTTTAAACTGATAATTATTTAGTTTTGTAAAAATTGGTCGTTGCCAATTTACAGGCAGTTTTTACATAAATTTCTTGTTCTTGTGGTTCGGAACCCACGTAAAATTGTAGGTCCCCTCCACCACCACGGAGGACATACACAATTACGAACACAGTAAGGTAGACCAGCCATGAGTGGATCCTAGGGTCTTTGTTGGTCTGAAACATTATAGCATTATAACATTATAACTCCCACGGCGATGCTTTCTATCTGTTTCGAGGCCAACCTTGATGGCACCTTTTATAGTTTCATCTGTGCTCTGTTAATTGGGTATTTTAGTGTGGCATGTAATAAGTTTTTCTTAATTTCTATTTGTTTAGGTGAACTTAATTTCACTCGCCGTACGCGGATGTATGTCTCCATAATGTGAATCACAACGGGTTTTGCCCCTCTGCTTGATCAGCTCCCAGATTTAAACAGAGGTCAGGATTCGTGCGGGTGAGCTTTATTTTCATATCCACCCGATTCACAAGCAACTTCTCCTGGAATGTGAAGTCTGTATGCAGGCGTCCAAAACACTCATATACCTTCTTTTTAGAATTTTTAAATTTGTCCTTTATACTACGTTTATCTTTAGCTTGATAATAGCCCTCGGCACTTAAAAATGTATCTTTTCTTCTTTGGAAAAGTTCAGCACATTTTCCAGATAGGCTCGTAGGTGATATTACCCCGTTCCTGCCGATATGTTGACCTGATTTAAATATACATCACACTGGTTGAATATGGGATGCAGAAAGTTTGTTTCAGGGTATACAGCATTTGTCATCGCAGTCCGTTCCATCAGACTGGGCTATACGTTGTTTAGCGTCCATGTGCACACAGCTTGGGTCAAAAAAGTAAGGGCCTGGCTGGGTATCACGAATTCTATTGGAGCACTCGGGGAACTAATTGTGTTAACGGGTTAATCGTAATAAAGTCACTGTGTTCAATAGAAATTTGAGTTGGAGGCATATCAAAGAGGGACAGCTCCGACTTACAACATTGTGAACTACACGGATGGATGAAGCGTACCATGACGGTCAGAAATAGTACCACCTCTCTCGACAAGTAGTAAACAGTTTATGATTCATGAGATCAATCTCCTTAGCTTATATCAGTCAAAAAATGGTCAACTATAGGTTTCATTGCTTAGAACACTTCTTTTTTATATCCTTTTACGTTTAACGCCACGTGCTGGTAATCTCTTCTTCCGGACAGCTTTCTTCTTCTCACCAGCACGCATTTTTCTCTTTCCAGCTTTGACGATTTCGTCCCGTGTACGCTTTAAGTGTTTTTTTAGAGCTTCTTTAGGTTTAGCCCCAGCCAATATGTCTTCTGCCGTGTTAAGACCTGATTGTAGCGCTTTCCTCCCAAGGTATCTGGCTCCTTTCTTCAACAAGGGACAGCTGTACGTAGTATGGTTGAAAAAATGGATCCAAGTCCACTACCACGCTGGTATCTCACACCTCGATATAGTGTGAAAGGCTTTCGGTCAATTATAACTCAGTCGTCGAAGGTGCAGCTTCACTGTTAAGCTCCCATCACCGAATGGGAAAATTTTTCCCTCAATCGTTCTTATATAGAGATGTTCATTAGTAGATTAGTCGCGACATTCACATAATGGGGCCAGTCATATGTAATACTCATGCTTTTCCTCTATGGTTGAGAATGTTCGCAATGCGCAGCAGGCGTGCCTGGGTATCCCCAACAAACTGGTGCTCCACTTATTGCTGTAAATATAGCACATATCTTGGAGTGTATAGCCAGCAACCAATTTCTCCAATTTCATCCATTACGCTGGACAAGTCATGTTGTGCCTCATGAAAGGTATCTCTTTGGAAGGCTGATAGATATCGCCCCTAGGTTATAATTTTGAACAGTCCTTTGTCTTTAATATTTCTGTCAGCCTGTTATTTTAGGGTCACAGTATGTGTAGGGTTTTCTTTGTTTACGATTTCGTATACTAAATCATCCGTAAGATTTGAGTTTTTTAAACTTGCGTTGAAGTCTCGCACAACAACCTCAGCCACCATAGCAGCCCGGACATAGTGTTACTACTGTACTGTAATACCGTGCATCCCCAATCCGGGCGATGCGTATGGTTTTATACATTACAGTCTCTAAGAATCGTAAAAATGGGTTCTTTATAATTAATATTTAAAAAGAGGGTGTCTAGCTGAATTTCGCATATCCCCACCTCATACGAATCACGATCCAATTCAATGGAGTTCTGTTACAAAGTTGGCCAGGGTGTTGTGAGGATATGCAGACAGGGACGAGAGGACGGTAGTGTGATGTAGAAATGTTTAGGCGCCATGTTGCATATTATTTAAGCTTCATTATTGCAGCAGCTTTTATATAGGTTTGAAGCTTTCTGGGTACCCTAGCCATTTCACCAGGTACATTTTTCTCTTTCCTGAACTTTTGCTTCCTAAAATCTTTTCAATTTTAAACACATTTTTTCCTAAATTAAATATTTTCTGCAACTCCTCGCGGTAAAAGCCTCCTGCGATTTTTTCCCCATTCAAATCTTCAACGTAATACAACATTATCTCGCTTTTAGGTTTCATAGCCCTAGCTTTAAAAATCTCACGTGTCCATCCTTGCTCAAATCCCTTAGCGAACTTATTTCCCGAACGCGACAGCCTTACGTAATCATTGATTTTGAAACGCGCAGAGTGTGGTGGTGGTTTTCCATCTCTTCTCACATCACTCTGGGCGCGTACCTCTTTCTAAATTCCGTTAGGTGTTGTTCCAATCGTGCGATGGTGTGAGCGGTTGTAGGATGAGGCCAATGATTCCAGAATGTCTATATATATCTGTATGTGTTTTTATATGTGAAATAGCGGTGCATACGTTCCTTTATGGTATGTTGAACTCTTTCAGCTAAAGAGGCCTTATGTATAGAATTCTTAGTGTAGTAGCTGATATTAAACTCTGTCAACATGTTCTAAAAAGCTCGGCCTATAAATTTTTTCCCCATATCCGTACAAAAATAGCCTGGAATCCTGTTTTCTTTCAACATCAACGTTTTGGTCGCTTTAGCAACTGTTTTAGGCGATTTATTTTTCAGAGGAATTAGCCACAGATATCTAGAGAAGGCATCTATTATGAATAGGATGTAGCGGTAACCATCGTTATACAGTGAATATCTTTGCATGTCTGTTAAATCTGCTTGCCAAATAGAGTCAATCGATGCCGCTGTTGTCTTGGCTGTTTTAGACCGTTTTCTCACAGGCTTATAAAGTGTATAAGCGTCCTGCTCCCGCGAAAACCTCTCAACATCTTTTTTCCCTACTCCATCATTGTAAACACTTCTGTACAGTCTATCTACGCCTCCACAGGAGGCTGGGCTAGAAATGTCATAATAACGTCTTCTTAATATGTTAGCCATTTGCGTATTTTAAGAGGCACGTGGGTAGAGATGACCGTTGTTTACTTCTTCTTTCTCCTCTTCAGAGGTGCTACCGTTTGGGGGTGATGGCGTTCTCAGTTGTAGCACATGCGATGCATGTTCCAAGTCTTTCAACCTGTTCAGATTTCCTATCATTGTTTTGGGTACATTTATCTGTTGTAGTCTTGCTTCAATATGCTTCCATCTTGATGGTGAGGGCCTATCCCACTCTTTCACCAGATCATGGACGATGTCTACGATATTCGATCCCTGTATCTTTGTCCCTTCGACAATGATCTCGCCTGTATCGGTCCACTGTATGTTGGGGTCGTCATTCAATAGATTATAAAGACTTAAACCTTTATTCCTCAATGTATGTGGGAGGGTGCTTTATAATACATGCTCGATATGTTGTGATGCCGACCCGTTATTCTTTCGTTGGTCAGCTCTATCGGCGGAAACAGGTCCTATGTCACCATCCCCATCATTGTCCGTCCTGTGCCTAATAACCACGGGGATCTCTGTCGGGTTCTTATAATTTTCGTACTCGTGAAGAAATTTCTGCAGAGCTTCTTGGTATAATATTCTTTTCTCATCAGGTGTTTTTTCACTCTTTAATAGAGTTAACAATTCGCTTTCCATTCTTTAAAGTCTGCTTTTACGGGGTTCTAGAACCGTGTCTAGACACTTTGAAATTTGCAGTGAAGCATATACCTCGTGTGGAATCACTACCACTTCCATCATTATATTAATCTGTCAGTAAAGGCCCCAAAACTGAAAATATGATAGGGAGGAATGACCCTCCCCTTTGTACAATAATTCGTTTTTTCTTCCCTACAGTTTGACTTTAACGAGTGAGTGTGCGTAGTATGTTCTTGTAACGGCGTAGGCGAGCCTTCTGAGGGGATTTCATTGATACATTGCAATTTGTAACGTTAAGACAGATTTCACAGATGCATTTTAAAAAGTCGGAGTCGATATTTTTAGCAAACATTTGTTGCATTGCCCAGGGCAGTCGATGATAGATTTTTATTAATTCATGGTATTTCTTTAGCTCTTTGTCATTCTGGAATATACACCGTTTCAGGCTCGTTTGGAAATATATTCGTTCTTAGAAGTACCCTAAACGTGTTTCGCGGATGAAGGTCACAAAGCAAATATCCGTAAACTGACTTGTAGCTTCTTCATAAACTTCCAAAAACTCCTTACGTTGATTGGGAACATTTAATTGGCTAATACCCCAATTTGTGATACATCTCTACGTTGCGCGAATAAGACTAGATATTGTGTATTTAACGACACATCGCGCATGTATCTATTTTTGAAAAATAGATTCTGATTGATGAAGAACACGCTTATGTTAAGAGGTGGGAGAATACTGTAAATGTCTCGGCAAACGTTTTATCCATCTCCAACATCAGATCGTCAATCACAGTGACTGTATGCTAATTTCCCTTTAACTAATTAACATCATATACACCTTTGTGGAACAAAATATCATCTTGGTACTCGTTGAACACTGATTGATACGTCGAATAGCACCATACAACTTTATGCACAAGTTTTGAGAATATCTCTCCCTTTTCTTTAATGATTTTAAGCATAAACACAGTTTTACCACATCCTGTAGGGCCAGATATAATACATGTGGATGGGCTCGTGAACCTGAATTTTACTACAAAATCCATCTCTACACATCACACTCCTAAGTGGGTCATTTACAAAATATAATAAAAATTTAAGTGGTGTTCCTTATATTCTACACTTTTGTTTTTCCTCTTCTTCCACAGAACCTTGAATGACGATGAGGGTAGAGCACCATGTCCCGATCATCAATATTACAGATGACCCTGATGATAGTGTAGTTGTTGTCACAGACTCCAACCCCGCTAACGAGCCCATACCAGCGATACCTGTAGCACGAGACAATTCAAAGCGGAGGCATGATGAAGAGCCCTCCACGTCAGGTATAAAGCGTGCCAGGATTGCCCCGGTTGTTAGACCACCAGTAAAGATGGTATAACATTCGAGTTGGTGCGCCCTGACGAGAAATCGGTATCCTATCAGGGTTGTTCCTGGTTCCATGTATAGCAATGGTGTTGAACACGGACTGCGGCGCGCAGTTGAACGTATTGTGGGGTTTGCCCTTCAGAACCCCTACGAACGTGAAGTCAGGACGAGGTTGTCCTTCGGGTTCGGTTCGGATGATGGGGATGTAGATGATTTTTGGGTAGTAATACCATTCAAACGCTTGGCAGCTGTAGATACAGAGTATATATTAGGCCGTATAATGCAGGCTTCTCAAAGTACTACCGCCTTCAATATGGATAACTTCACGGTTGGTATTGACCGTGTATTCCGTGTTGCAGGTCATAGTGCCACACCTTATACTCTTAACTTCAATTCTCAGGCTATTTATAGACGGCATATAAACGCCGATCGTGGTTGCGGCTTTATAGCAGTAGTATTGGCCCGCATGTTTACTGTACTAAATACACAGGTGAAAAACATTTGGTTGCCTACGGTTGTGTAGCGTGCCCGTAAACTAGCTGTAGACTCTAAACTTAAGTTTGAGTGTAATATGGGTCCTGAAGAGCTAAGAAAGTTAGAGCAGGAAATGAATGTTCGTATAGTTGTATTTGGAATGGATGAACGTCGTATGACTGTGCATGTTTTTAAAAGCAGTGTGAGGGATCGTACAAGGCCCCTACTTATTTTAGGCCTGTCAGGAACAACGTATCTCCCCCATCCGTAATATAAGGAACCTTTACGCGAGTTGTGATAAAAGTCGAAAATATGGCCGGCTTCATGATTTGTGTAAGGGGTGTCTCGAGTTTGCGGAAGATATAGTGAAACATAGTAAAGATTGCCACATGGTATGTGCGCAGTGTAAAAGTTCCAAATGTGAATTCCGTGTGGTTGAAGCTGAGAAGAGGGACTGTAATGTATGCAGACGCACATTTTTCAATAATAACTGTTTTGAGCTTCATAAGTCAATTGGCACGTGCAGGAAAATGAGAATCTCTGAATGTGGCATGTTTCATATGATGGATAATTGGGGGAATTTCAAGCATGTGATTAAATTCACTGTTCTACATGCCATGAGAGATATAAGGCTGTTGGAATAAAGCATGTATGTTATATGAAAGACACTAAGCCTAAAAATAGACCTTGTATAACTGTGTACTACGATATAGAAACATATACGAACTCTGAAACCAAAGAGGTCATTCCACATCTACTTTAATCCAGACTATCTGTGGTGAGTGCATGGAGGTCGAGTGTGATGTCACAAATGTGGTAAACGGACAAACGTTTTTAAAACGATTGCACACGACAGTCCCGTGAAAATCTTTGTGTCCTATATTGTCAAGTTAGCAGACAAGTTCAAAAAATGAGTATATATATATTCTTGCCCATAACGGGGCAAAATCTGACACACAGTTCTTTATAAGGAGTTGCTTGAGCCGAGTCATCTGGGATATTTAGAAGTGATCCCTTGAAAAGAGGAAACAAACTTATACAGATGCAAATAAGAGGTAATGTACAGTTTAAAGACCTTTATTATTCACACCTTGTAAATTAGCCAAGCTACCCAAGGTCATAGGCGTGGCCGCTGAAGTTTCAAAAGGATATTTCCCTTACACATTCCTCACCAGCGAAACTTTAAATTACGTAGGAGTACCTCCACCCAAACATTACTTTAACTATGAATGTATGAGTACAGGTGAACTTGAAGATTTTGACCGCTACTACAACAGTTTTAATGAATCTAATCCTTGCAATATAGCTGATGAATGTGAGCGTTATTGTGTGAATGATGTGCGCTTGCTTAGAGTATGTTTCCAGCCTTTAGAAGGATGTACTTGTACATAGACCGTTTCAAATGCGATCCGTTGCAAGTCGCAAACACGATTGCCTCATTGTGCTTTACGGTGTTCAAGGACAATCTCATGCCTAAAGACACCTTAGCCGTCATTAACAGAAACAATCCCCGCAGTTGTGAGCACAAGGCTATTTACTGGCTCATACATATACAGCAGGAGACAGGTGTATACATAAAGGATGCCCGAAACACGGAAGGAAGTACCCATTAAAGTTAATGGTAGTGTTTTTTGGGTTGATGGTCTAAGCGAAAACCGTGCCGCTTGTGAGAAGACTGTGTACTCCTTTAACGGTTGCTGGTGGCATGGATACCCACGTCATGCCGACAGTCTTGCATGGACCCACACCCGCGAAATAAACACGATGAAGCGTTCAATGGTGGTGGATCCTCTCAAATTTCGTGATAGCTTGTTCGGAGGGCGTACAAATCACTTCAAGCTATACTTTCCGCCTCCGTAGGTACACCTGAAAAAGTGGTGGGATCTCCCACAGGTGTTCTCAGCAAATCTGAACGGGTACTATTTCGGCCTTTCTTTCGTAGATGTGCTCCCGCCTCGTGATTTATGGATGCCGATCTTCCCTGTCGTTATAGACCACAAGCTCATGTTTCCCCTGTGCGTGAAGTGCGCAGAGGAGAACAATGGGGCTTGTAATCACACAACCAACCAGAGTAAGATCAGAGGTGTATATACATGCCCTGAACTGGACCTAGCCGTTCGCCATGGCTACAGAATATTGAAGATATATGAGATGTGGAGGTTTCAGAAGGTACCCAACCTTTTCACACCGCGAGGAGTTGATACGAAGATGAAAAATCGGCTTATATCAGCGTTACCGTGATCGTGAAGGGATACAGCGTGACCGTTCCCAAATTGTAAAGAACCCAGGCAAGCGCTTTAGTGCAAAGTTGTGATTAAACAGTCTTTGGAGAAAATTTGCACAGAATACAGGCAAGGGGAACGTTCATTTGGCCCAAAGTTATAGTGAAGTCTGGGATTATGCAACGCTCCCGATAAAGAGGTCATGGAGATCGTGAATATAGGTAATACTTACATATAAAGTACAACATTACTGAATTGGCCACAGATACCTCACGGGTTACAAACATACCTGTAGCCAGCTTCACAACGGCCTACGCACGCATCAAACCTTGGGGTCTATTGCATTCTCTTGGACAGAGGGTTCTGTACGCCGATACAGATAGTGTGATATTCACAACGAGGGAGGGTGCATACATGCCGCCTATTGGTGAGTTCCTCAGAGAGTTAACTGATGAGATCAAGGATGAGTATGGCGACATCGAATACGCCGAATCTTATGTCTCAACAGGACCAAAAACTTATGGGGTACGGGTAAGGGTGGGGGAGTATATGAAATATATCGTGAAGGCTAAGGGTATCACGTTCAACCAGGTGAATCGACTGGTCGTTAACTTTGAATCGTTGAAGGATCTAGTGTGCTTGGAAGATGAGGACGACCAGCCACCCCATCTACCTCTAGGTACCCAGAAATTTCGGGTGCAGAAGCTAGGGAGGCATGAAGGAACTTAGGGGTACGAAGGTGTGTCGTAACACCTATAGGAAACGTTACCAGGTGCCTGGTACCTATGATACCGTACCATTTGGATACCATAATCTTTGAATGTATTATATATATATATATATATATATATATATATATATATATATATGTCTATTGTTAACGATATGTTTATTTATTTATTACACGTATTTGTAAGTATATACCTTGAATAATTCGATGATATGTTTATTAAATAAATCGTGTTTCAATTAGCGTTTCACTTTCTACTTTGTATGTGTGTGAGTGTGTGTATTCGTATGTACAGAGAAAGTTCTAAGCTCCGCCCCTGTATGATCGATCAATGGTCACGTGACTCCTGCTATACCTGGGCATATCTCTTTCCTGCGTGCTCAGTTGACCGCTGCAAGCCCTGGATCTCAGACGTGCATTTGAAGAAAACCCACGTAAAAAAAATAGTAATGGCTACCTTTAATATTGCTTGTTCGACGTTTATGAAGTGGTATTCGGCAAAGTGTGAAGATATGGTGGATACTGAATGGCTCCCTATTCCACCCTCTTTGATACTTTTAAGGCTACATTGAATCGTGCGAAGCTTGAGGAACAAGAGGTACAAATACTCATTCTGGCGAGAGCATTGCAGGATTTCGTGGTACAAACGATGTAATGGACTATGTTGTAGGACTAAGCTGCATAAAAGCTTACATGTACCGTGAAGTGGAAGAAACAACACGTGCAGAAGAGAAACAACAGTTGTGGTTAATGAGACTTGTTCATGAGTGGTGTGACAAGCGGTATTATGTCATGTTGCATCATACGAGTACTCGTACCCTGCGGCTGAGAATGTAAATCTTGTCATAATGGAGAATCTGAAGTATTTTTACCACTACATTAATATATATCATGACGAGGTTTGTAGCGAGGTTGTGGTTAAAGGCCTGCGTGAGTTTTTAACAGAATTTAGAGACAAGAATCGTCTGCTAAGCAAAAACGAAAAATATGGCCATATGTTTCTCTCAAATAGTGCGCCGGAGTGTGAATAAAATGTGTTTAGTTCGTGAAAATCCCCCTGAACGAAAATGTCTGGTGCGCATTAATGGAAGTGGGGGTGATAAAACATTAAAACCGGTATTGCTTCATGTATCGGAAAATTTCTCAAAACACCTACCCAGTATAATGGGATACAAGTATTCTCTTTCACTTTGGAACAACGCCGTACACGACTCAACAGCTTATGGTGTGACTCACTCCTCCCGTCGAGCCGATCCGCCCACCTGTGGCTCATAGTCACCTGAAAATTTGAACCGACTGGATGTGCACTCCTCGAATATGATGGAACTTCAGTTGAGAAGCATTCTCAATGCCGTGTAGATGTGTCCGTGACGAAGTCATTGCGCGTGTTCAGGCGAAAAACCGGTGCCATTAATTATGTACTTGAAACGATTTGTAGACAAATAAACTCTGGTAAACGGAATGTTGTTTATTTAAGTGTTGAGGAGATGAATAGAGTCTTCGTGGTAATTGAGAAGTGGAGTGAGGATCGTTATAAAATACCTGCAGGTATAGGTACAAGAAGAAAACAATTAGTGATACCACCTCATATGCCATTGTTTGTACGTTGTGTATAAATAACGATCAGCCATGCATTGATATACGATTGATGTGGAAGAATGCTTCTGATAATAACGTTCTTGTTCCTACGGAAACCGTTTCATCCTTGAGAGAATGTTTGAAATCGTCGGTTTCCGCAAGCTGAAGCCTATATTAGACGCGCGTGTTACGGATATGCTTTATTTTGATACGGTTCTTGAATACGCATACACCGCTCTGCTCGACGGGTTTACCGAGTGTAGGACTGAAGAAGGCGAGAATAGTCTAGAGCTGGATGCTTATTTAAAAGGTTTAGACTCTGAAATATCATGAACTTTGGTGCAAAGCATTTGAGCGGTACAGGGCTGAGCTCGCCCACACCGTTCACCCTGAAGAACTATTTCTTCATATAGTGAGCAGCTGTAGCTGTCGTTACGACTTAGAAGATTATTTCAACTGCCACTATACATTGTGAAGATGAGTTCACGATTGAAAAGCTCGGATTAGTAAGAATAAACCGTCGATTGGAAAGGAGTGTTTATAAACTTGTATTTAATAATGATGTTCTGGCTAACGATGACCTCTTTGTACGTGCTTTTGATTGTATTCTAGCAGTATTTAAAGATAACTTGCCAATCGAATGTAAATTGGGCACAAAAATAGTATTGAACGAAATGAAGGCCATTTACATCGAGCATAGGCATCCCTATAACTTGAGCAGCTGTAGCTGTCGTTACGACTTAAAAGATTATTTCAACTGCCGCTATACATTGTGAAGATGAGTTCACGATTGAAAAGCTCGGATCAGTAAGAATAAACCGTCGATTGGAAAGGAGTATTTATAAACTTGAATTTAATAATGATGTTGTGGCTAACGATGACCGCTTTGTACGTGCTTTTGATTGTATTCTAGCAGTATTTAAAGATAACTTGCCAACCGAATGTAAATTGGGCACAAAAAATAGTATTGAACGAAATGAATGCCATTTACATCGATCATAGGCATCCCTATAACTTGAGCGGTGAAATAATGTTAAATCGTATTTATTGCGTAGTGCAAAGCAATAATGATGATGTGACTGTAGACTCAATTACGTGCAAGTTTAGTGTTTTAGTTAAGGGCAGGAGAACATAAAGTGTATGTATTTTGCAGTATATTTATTTTCAATATATTTCATTGTTTAATATAAATGTGTGTGTATATATATATATATATATATATATATATATAGATTTGTCCTGTACTATTATTTTGATGATTATACTCCATCGTTTAAAACTGTGTATTTCTTATATTATTAATTTTATTTTATTTTTTTATCATACATATATTCCTCGTTCGTATTTCTTATACTATTATTATTTTTTATTGTATATATTCTGCATTCGTATTTATTATACTATTATTATTTTTATTGCATATCTTCCTCGTTTGTATAGAATGAACAATTTTATATTTATTTTCTATATATTTCATGAAATTGATTCCAATGATTCGTCTAAATAAACTAATTGTGTTTACTTTTATTCCTTTGGTTGTGTATATATAAACGATATTGTTATATATATATATATATATATATATATATATATATATATATATATATACACACAAATGGCTGGTTACGCCTTCTAAACCGACTGGCTGCTTAAGACTTCTAAGCCAATTGTCAAGAATGTATGCTTTAATTAAATAAATAGCGCAATCTAGCAACTCAACCGTAATAATGTACACCTGAACAAGTCATTTACGCCTTCTAAGCCAGGTTAAGCCTTCTAAGCCAACTGGTGGATTAAGCCAACTGGCTGATTAGGACCTTATAAGACAGCGGGCGCTCGGATGAACTCTCATTATGCGTCTGGCTGGGGCCAGGCGAACATCTCTATCCTTCTTAGGTTGAGGCTTAGGTTAGTGTTTCCCTTTGGGGGTGAGGACATACCACCTTCTCCCCCAAAGACTCCCCTCCTTCTCCTTTCTCTCTCTCTCTTAGGTTAAGGTTACCCCTTTGGCGGAGGTCATCCTCCCTTCTTGTTGAAGAACCCAACCCCCTTTCCAACAAAACCCTCTCCCTTTTCAACAACACTCTCCCCCGTTTGTTACATACCACCCTTGAAACATCCCCTACCCGTTTTGCAACAATGCATTGCACTCGTCCATTTTTTGCCCATACTACTAACTCACGCTGCAAAAATTAAATTGTTGCCAGTGATAAATTTTGATTTATTTAGGGAAGACACTTAATAATAGAGTTTTGTAAAATGCACAAGCAATTTAAATTTGACTTATACAAGTTTAATCTATAGCCGTTTTGTAATACGCAAGGCCATTAAAAATGAATGAACGCATACCTCCTACAATTTTGATTGAATTATCTTTAGAGTAACAGTTGTTTCTCTACCCGGCCTTTTGACTGTATTAGCTAGGTACATAATACAGTTTCATAGAATTATTTGAATCATCTCTGTTTATTTGACGAATTCAAGTATAATGTTTAATACATACCTTAGTTACATTGTTTACCTACTTCCTTTTTGACAATGGTAAATATCCTCTTCTTGAGAATTTTTGCATTATAATAACATGTATATTTTATATTTCTATCGAATGCAATCCGTTTTCTAAACGGAGAATGTAGGATACACTATTTTCGAGTATTTACAGACACGAATAGAATATACTGAGTGTCTCCGTTTTCTTCCGTTAAATTTTTAAGGGAAGACTATTTTGCATTTCAATTTCTTTAGCCAACACATTGCTTTAAGAGTGATTTACGCGTTAGGTCCGTTTTCTATACTCTTATAGGGGAGACTCATTTGAGCTTATTCAGCTTAGTGAACCACACATTTGCTTTATGTTAAATTGTAGGGTGAACTAATTAAATTTGTGACTTTTCCTTCAACTTTCACACGGAGTCTTTTTATGACTTTATCGTTTGAACTCAGAGATGCACTGATTCTGCGTATTTCTTATTTGGCGCCTTTTGCTTCGCGTTTTATATGATAATAGAAGACCTTAATCCCATCTTTTAACTAACATAATTTTATGCTACGTTATTCAGCAATAGGTAAAGAGTAATTTGATGTAAATTTAATTCTCGTTCACTGCTTTAATACGATTTGATTTTATAGACGATAAGTTCTTCCTTAACTCGGCGTATTGTATTCACACTCTGCCAGGCGTAATATTTACTTACATCCAAATATGGTTCTTTTCATTTGATTCACCCTATTTTTAAAAATTATTAGCCTTTAGAAAAGAAGATATAATTGTAACATGTTATCGATTCTAACAATTTAAACCTGAATGTAGTTTCCCTTATATAAATGAACGTTTAATTTTATAACGCCTTCTCTGCTTTGTTTTGTGTGAAGCGCGGGAACCCGCAGGAAGGAATGACGATCGCGTGTTTTTTCACAATTTAATTTTTTTTCTTTTCCTAATTTAATTTTGTGCAGCTAGCCCCTTCATAATTTTTATTTGAACTTGTATAGAATTAAATAGACAATTGAATTCTTGTCTTTTTTCCTAAATTACATGAGTATTTAACATGCATGTGTTTTTAATTTCATATATTTAAGACTTTATAAAACGTTCTTTCAGAAACGAAAAAGACGGAGCCACCATTATGGCTGCTTCACTTTGTTTTCATGAACAATTTATTTATAGACTAAATTAGCCTTTGATTAAGTAATCAATTTCTTTATCATATTTCCATAAGTAACAATATATATATATATATATATATATGTGTGTGTGTGTGTGTGTGTGTGTGTGTGTGTGTGTGTGCGTGTAATTATTCCCATACTGAAAAAAACTAGTCATACCAAAACTTGAATCCTGTTCAGTCTTGACGTCCTCATACAAAAACGAAGAAACCAATAAACTCGAAGAAACTCATTTCATAGCTAAGATTGATGGCTACAAAGAACCCAATTACTGGGAAAGACCAGTAAACTAAATCTGTACTCCCTGGAAAGAAGAAGAAAGAGGTACACCATATTCTACATATGGAAAATGATCAGAAAACTGGTATGGTACCAAACCTCAAACTAAACCCAATTACCATCCAAACAACGCTGGAAATTAGGAACGGCAGAGTGTGTAGTGTTTCCATATTAATGGTCCGACAAAGGACCTCTTCAACACTGAAGAAAAATAGCTTAGTTGTCACATGAACAAGACTCTTTAACCAGCTTCGAAAGGCCTTCAAGAAAGTGACAGGGGTCAAAGTTGAAGACTTCAAAACAAAACTAGATGCATGGCTCATGAAGGTACCAGATGAGCCTGATTTACAGTTGCCCGCATATGTAATGTTCCTCGCCTCACAGGCGACTCCGTACATGTGGCAACGCAGCAGTGATAGTCAAGGTACCCCAACTGGGGGGAGGTGAGGTGGAGGGGAGACAACCGAGTCCAACATCATGTAACATTGACGTACAGGTAATAATAATATAATGTCTGTGTTCATAAAGTTAAACAATTAATATGATCGTGAACAGCGTTGAACTCCATGTTTAATAGTCTTATACAGTAATAAGGTTCCATTATGACTATCGCAAGTCTATATGAACAGCTACCACAATACAACTTTTTATATACTAGTGAATTTGAACCAAAAATAGACATTACATGTCCAACCTCCACACTCCGTCACTCCCCTTCCCCACCGACCAGTCTCGCGTATATTAAATCATTATGCAACAATATTAATAAAGCTATTTGTAGAGTCCGTGTGCAGCTTTAAACCTTTACTAACTTAAGAATCTACACATATAGACTGTGAGGCAAGGAACATTACATATGCGGGTAACTGTACCTGGCTATGTGCGGGGAGAGCGCAAGAGAGCAACTTGCTCCTTCACCAAGCCAGGGTTAGAGGCGGGCCCACCAGCTTGATCTTCGTGTGAAGAGACCAACGCACGGAACTGCAACGAGGTTAACGAAGTTATATAACTTTAAAAAAAATTTAGCACAAAGCCAAATGGTGGTCGCTAAACTTCATATTATTTGTATATAATACCAACTTGAACTTAATTAAGTAAAACAAACAAACAAATAAACGCAGTCGTAATTTTGCGGAGTCTCACTGTGGTTGTGGTGAAAGGGTGACCCTTAAACTTCATACTATTGTTTATGTATTATTTCTGTTAAAATATTTTGAGACATAATAATGGTGGTCATTAATTTTTATATAGTATATATAATATGTCATGTGAGCCACTTTCCGCACAAGTGTTGAAGGTGCTGCACATTAGCACTTTGGGATGATAGTGAATTCAGGTGTTGCTCCCTAACCTTAGCTGTATAACACCCGAGTTGTGGAAGTGGTTTACGACAAAATAGAGACACACTCAAAATAAAATGAAGAGCTGAAGGGAAACATTTATTTTTCCTATTTCAGCATTAATTCACTCTCCATGATATTTATTCAACAATTTTCTGCAAAAAAGAGGCACATAATCGGAATTGTAGATCTAACGAATTCTTGACGCCAATCACAATTTAAGCAGATAACGGAATTTTGAAGGATTTTAAATAAAAATGGAAAATAAATAAAAAATAATAATTTCATCGAGTTTATGTTCCTAAGTGGCGACATAACGTCGGAGTCGTACAGTGAGTTTTTACAGTTAATCAGTTAATTACACATCTGATACTCAAGGAATTTACAAAATTTTACGTAATTTATATAATATCGAAATCTTGTTATGTTTTTTTTTTTAATAATTTAGAGAGTATTCTCAATATATGTTACACATTTATGGTAACGTAGCACAGCAAGTGACATGGCATTAGCATATGGTACATATATTACATAACAAAACGTACATTATAATTTGAGAGAGAGAGAGAGAGAGAGAGAGAGAGAGAGAGAGTTGATTTGCAAATTACGAAGATCTGCGTTTCGTGATAGTTGCAATTTTGGAAACTGACTCGAGCATAGCGTCAGCACTGCGAAGAGAAATAATTCAGCATTCACAGAGTGACTAAACGAATATTGAAGTGGATACACATATGAACGTAATCACACGTAATGCAACCGGGTAGACATGGACTGATAGTTCGACGGACAATAAATAAATAAATGGCATTTATTAACAAGTGTTTACTACGATACACAAGACACCATATATAAATAATGACTTATATTGTATAGAGTGGGATTATGATGCATTGAATATTAAAAGATGTCCGTTTGAAGATTCACTGGTAAAATTATGACAAATACGAGAGATTAATTTGCTTTTGCACGTCACATTATGCAATACACGTTAATTTATAATTAATACGTTATAATTATTTAATTGGGATGTATAATTCATCATAGGGAGAAATAGTGAGGCTCAGGGTTGAAGGGATAGATGCAAGATAACAATAATTAATTACAATCAGTTCCCTACAGATGGAAAATGGGGATATGAGAAATATTCTGATGGAAATCTCAAACAATCTAGATTCTAGACCGTTGGTTGTCTTTTTTGTACTCGAGGGAATGAAGTTAGGGGATATTCGCTTCTTGTAACAAACTTCTAATGGCATAAACATGGATACCGTTCAACCATAGGAATGGTAGGTTGCATAGTTGTAACACCAACACCTACACCCACACATATACATATATATATATATATGGGCTTCAACTCAGAATGTCCCCTGACATCCAACGTGAATGCAACGAGTTTCTTGCGTATATTGGGGTTCTGAATATAGTAGGCTAGGTGTAGCTGTAAACCCTAGATCCTGTCCCAAAGCTGGGACCATTACTTATTCGAACTATAGTGGATTTAATTTTCCCAGAAGAGTTCCTTGTTCTATGCACGGTCTGTGTGTAATATATATATATATATATATATATATATATATATATATATATATATATATATATATATATATATATGTATATGGAGCATACGAACGAAACGAATGAACGAGTGAATTTTAACTACATAAATTGTTCAAAATATTTTCAAAAGGCCAGGTAAAGGCTCTGAAATCTTAAAAGGAAGACCAAGCAAATAGATAAATAGTTTTTATTACGTTAGATATATTTACAAACTTACGTGCTTACGTGATTTAAAGGGACAAGGAATGGGCACTCCTAACATCCCCTTCCCCTTTTTCTCCTCCAGCCCCACCCCCACCATATACACTGCGAATCTTTTGTTTAATAGTAAAAGTTTTTAGACGGTGACTGCGGGAAATGTATGTTTCATTACGAAATAATCGTACAGTGACTCCGCGTGTATACCTTTTGTGTCATAGTAATAGTTACATAATTAATGTGAAAAGATGCCTGAGCATCGAACCGGTGGTACCCCGAGCATGATTTAAAGGGACGAGAAGTGGGACCCCTATCGGCGTTCCCCCCCCATCTCCATCCCTAACCACCCCCACCAGTTACAGATACAATGGGGTCGTCTGCTCAAAATCTTGTAGAAAATCCTTGGTTATGTTTTATATTTGACAAAGTAGATCATATTAGGTCAGACCTTCTCGTATCTGTCTGTGTCTGTCATGATTTTTATGATTCGGAAGAAATAGAACATGCGAGGGTACAGTTAAACACCCTGTTCAGCGCTACTCTCCCAACTCGTAGAGGTAATTCTCGAAACATTGTTCAGGTTGCGGACAAAACAACTATTGATTACAGAATACTCTCAGAGGTTAACAAAAGAAAATTTATTGGGGCTGTAGAAAATATTCGACTTGACTGTGACGAACCTTTAAATGACCCAGATCATATGTTTCAGTTCTTCTATGACACCTTATTCCATATTTTTAATATTTGCTTTCCTTTAAGGAGAAAAACAGTTTCGCCCAAAAGTGTCGCAAATCCATGGATCACTCCAGGAATTATCACTTCAATAAAGAACAGAGATAAATTATTCAAATTGCAATTGCAGAGCAAAATTCCTAAAATACAATATACTCAATACAGAAACAAATTAACTAAAATAATCAAAATTGCAAAATATAACTATTATATCAATCAATTTTCCAAACATAAAGGAGACATGAAAAACACTTGGACAACCATAAACAATCTTCTCGGAAAACAAATTAAGAAAAATTCAATAGAGAAATTAAATGTTGATAATAAAGAAATTACTGATGATACTGCTATTGCAGACTCTTTAAATGCACATTTTACTTCAATAGCGGGATAAGCTTCGCTCACAATTAATAAATAATGATCACTCACCTCAAGAATATATGCCACCCAGCCCACTAAATTCATTTTCCTTTGTTCCTGCTACCTCTACTGAGGTCCAGAATATTATTGGTAAATTAAAAAATACAAAAAATAACATTCATAACATTCCTGTACCTATATTGAAACTTGTTAAATATAAGGTATTTGTAACTTTGGCTAAAATTATCAAAGTATTTCCAAAGGAATATTCCCATCAATACTAAAAACTGGTTGTATAACACCCCTTTTTAAAGGGGGTGGTCCTACACTAGCAACAAATTATAGGCCGGTGTGTTCATTATGTGTTCAGCAAGGTTTTTGAAAAATTGTAGAAAGTAGAATGCAGCGATATTTAGAATCCTACAATTTATTATCTCCAAATCAATATGGCTTCCGTAATAATAAAACAACGGAAATGGCTATTTTAAATCTTATGGAAAATGTAAATATAGCTAAGGAGAACAAAGAAATAATGATATAAATATTTATGGATTTGAGTAAGGCGTTTCATGTAATAGACCATAATATTCTACTTAATAAATTATATTGTTACGGCTTTAGAGGAGCAATCAGTGATTGGTTTAAAAGTTATTTGTCCAATAGATATCATTTTGTATCAGTAAATAAGGTTTGCTCAACTAAAGTGCTTGTCAAACATAGTGTGCCACAGGGCTCAATTCTGGGTCCACTGTTATTTTTATTATATATAAATGACCTTCCACGTTCATCTGATATACTGAACTTCATAATGTTTGCAGATAATACAACTGTCTCTTTTTCTTGCAAAGATGTTAATACAGCTAAGAATATATTTCATTCAGAATTCATCAGTGTAATGAAATAGTTGACCAACAATAAACTTCCTAAATGCCAGTAAAACAAATTTTATGATTTTTACTAATAAAAGAAATGTATATCTTGATGAACTTAATGTTAATGAAATCGCCATAAAGGAGTGTTCTGTAACAAAATTTCTTGGTGTAATGCTAGCTAAGAATTTGCAATGGAGTGATCATGTAAATTATATCGCGAAAAAGATTTCAAGGAGCGTTGCTATAATGTTTAAACTTAGAAATGTAGTCCCTAAACAAGTTTTATTGACTCTTTATCATACTCTTGTTCTTCCTTATATAACATACTGCACCCTTGTTTGGGGAAACTCCGCTAACAACGCATTAAATGGTATCTTTGTCATTCAAAAACGAGCAATAAGGTTATTATCTGATGCTGATTTCTTTGATCACTCTAGTGCATTATTTAAAGAGCTAAACCTACTAAAGCTTAACGATATAACCAAACTGGCACATTTTATTTTTATTTACAAGTGTAAGAACAAAATCATTAATTTGCAATGGGTAAATAGATATTTTGTAACTCATCAAGAAATCCACTCGTATCAGACCAGAAATTTATAGATCAAAGCTTGTTATACCTCAATTTAGATTGTCTTCATCTCAAAAACTACCCATTTTCATTGGATTGAAACTATGGAATGACTTGCATGCCGATATAAAAAATATTATGAATGTAAATTTGTTTAAAACTAAGTTGAAATCCCGATTAATAATGTCATACTAACAAAAATCTTGGATTAATGTCCACTAATATTGTTTAATATTGTCCATTAATATTGTTTAATATTGTAATACATGTTTTAACTATTAATAATATTTATTTACTTATTTATTTATTTATTATTATTAATTTATAACAACTAGCTGCTTATTTTTAATAAGAGCCCAGTAAAGCCTAAAGCTTAAGGGCCAAATTAAATAATATAAATAGTCGAGCTTCACAATTATTCATGTCATTGTAAATTGAAAAAAAATGTATTTATTTTATTATTATTAATAAAGGTTATTCTATCTATCTATCTATCTATATCTTAGGGTTTTTATTTAATAATAATAATAATAATAATAATAATAATAATAATAATAATAATACATTAACTTGTTAAAAAAAAAAAAAGAGAATACCCTAAAAGATATTATAAATAAATTGTCGACCCTCCGGGATAATAAGAACAATATTACCTTCTACGTTACTAATTTCCATAGAATACAGGTAATCTCTATGGGTGACGTAGACGTCTCGGTGCTCTTCAGACAGTACAATGAGGTACAAAAGTCGATAGTTAAACTGAAACACCAACACGTGGTGTAAAATCAGAAAAATTCGATTTCGCTAGAACAATTCCGGTCAGAGTTAGATGCGTTGAAAGAGACGCTCCTCCCAAAGCCCAGTTACTCGGAAGTAGTTCAGCAAGCCAGATCTCCAAGAAGGCCGTTGGGCAGCGAGGGAAACGAAATCCCGGCTCCCAACTCCCCACCTGAAGGTGGGGTGGAAACGCAGCATGCAGGGGAAGCGGTCAACCCCCCCTCCCGTTCAGGAAAGGACCCCTACTCCCGATTTCACAATGAGGAACAGGGACTGTCCAATGCCAAGAGACGAGGCATCATTGCCCTCTTCCCTACCTCTCACTGCAGGGGAGAGGTGTTCGATTACCCAAAGGCCTTGCTCGATGCGCAGTTCCACCCCCTTCCCACCGAAGAAGGAGGGGCATGCGCGGCCGTCAGGGTATAAACACCGCTAACAGACCCTCACCAAGCCACAGAGTAAGGGTAGGGCCTCCTATCCCACCAAGGTCGTGCCACCCATCCCCTAGGCAGGCGAACCCTGCCTCAGGGAGATCGAGGGAGGAGGACCGGTGGGTCACTGTTAACAGGCGCTCTTCCCGGAGGTCCCTCAACCGGTCTTCGTAGCGAGGCCACCGATGGGGAATCTCACCCTCTTTGTGTCGCGAATTCAGCTCTCGAACGAGGCAAGCGATATTCGACACATGATGGAAGAAGTGATTGGTGAACACAGTATATTGTTAGTTAGTGAACTAAACACAAAATCTCAGTATTATAACTCACTTAAAGTAATAATTAAAGGTGTAAATGCGCATTTCAACCCCTATAATATGAGTCACTGGCCAGAAGAGTAGTATGATGGCATTTGGTTAGAGGAATTTGGGGTGCTTTGAAACTTGCCCCTTGAGGGGCCCCATGAAGGCCTTCGTCTCCGTTGTGAGGGGGGCCCCCTTCCTGAAGTTACTCGCCGCATTTATGGGGTCTCACCGTCCTTAATGAAGGGAATTTGCCCCTTGAGGGACTACATTCGATTACTTTTTGTTCCGTCGTGTTCGTGGCCCCGCTAGTTTTAGCTGCATGGGGAGCAACATTCTCGCACATCAGGCTGATATTCTGTGTATGTATATAGACGCGCATACACACACACATACACACACACGAGTATATATATATATATATAATTTTAATATCCGTACCATCAATTTTAAATACGGTATCGATTTCCGCAATGGCTTATTTACATATTAACTGATGCGTCTTACCATCGTGTTTTATCCACGACAAAATATGTAAATCGTGTATCACAGAGAAATACACAATAAAGGAGGAAAAACATAGAGAACGATGAACGACATCACAAAGATTAGTTGTCCCGACCGAAGCACCGCTTAAGCTAATCTAGGACTTAATCTTCACAAGGTTTTCACATCATCTACAGTTCATGTTTTAAAAACTGTTTACATCATTAATTCACCTATGATCCATTTAATGTTTGCAAAGTTAGTGTGTGTGTGTGTGTGTGTTTTTAAGTTCGGGAAGAACCGATTCGCCTCTATTTAAAAGGGCATATCTCGGCGGAAAAACAAAGAAAAAGTGAGAGGAAAGACAGAGGAAAAAGAAAGGGTGGAGGGGACAGTCGCAGTGGAAAAAGACCAAGGATGACAAAGACTGCAGGGTCGAGCCCCATCATCCTTAGGTGCTAGGGCCGGGAGGGCGCACATGAAACCTCCAGGAACAAGCACGTACAAACGAGCACAAAGAGCACTCATGAGCACGAGCTTAGAACCCCCTTGCGGGTGTGTGTGTGTGTGTGTGTGTGTATATATATATATATATATATATATATATATATAAAACGAATAAAGATTTTGATAATCTTGATGCCTCAAAACATTTTGCTTCCCGAAATGTAGGGGGCACTCAGGGTATTGCTCTCAAATCAGCGGGTAAGCACCTTAATTCTGATGAAACTAAACGTTTGTCATTCAAACGTACAGTTAATTTGTGGGGTGGAATGTCACTAACGTATTTCAAAGTAATTCAATCGGATCCTTTTAAAGAGGTCAGCTGCTTACTTTGTCTTAAATCCCGTTAGAAACATTTATACCGCATAAGAGTATTGTCGAATTTCACTCGGAACCAGGTCTCTTTACTCAAACTTTCGCTTTATAAATGCAAAAAACTTCACTTTTTTACGTGAAGGTCAAAATATGAGAATAAAAACCCACTCTAATAGACAGAGTTTATTTCCACGACAGTTTCGACGCCCACTGGCATCCTCCTCGGGTGGATGCCAGTGGAGGATGCCAGTGGGCGTCGAAACTGTCGTGGAAATAAACTCTGTCTATTAGAGTGGGTTTTTATTCTCATCTTTCGCTTTATCTTTAAAGTTCTCTATTTCCTTCCAAGGTCTCTTCTATGCTATGCTTTAAAACTTTCATTTGCCTTCTTAATTTTCTTACCTCTTTTATCAGAGCTTCCTAAACAAATATTCACCTATAAGCCATCCTCATTGTTGTTGTTTGTAGCCTTTTGTATCCATTGTTATATTACATATTCTTATCATTTGTTTTCGTTTGTGCAATAACCTCAGTAAAATAACGACACTGAAATGAGCTAGAAGATTTCAACACGCGACGCATCGGTACATGTATAGGATTCAACTGAAATTTGACTACGAGAGGATAAATAGCCATCTTATTCATGTAGACATATTTTAACTTTTCATACTAAACGAATGTATACCTAACAACCTCTTCAAACGCTTTCAGGAAGAATAAAACCTTCATTATAAAATGATTAAAATAATATTAGCTGTCTTAACGTCATTACCACTGGATGTGTAAAACATCATGCGTTTATTCTGCTGTGTAGGTACTTATTTGATTGACATGTATTGCAAAGAGCTATGATGGTGTCTGCAATATTAGCCCTTTCTGCCCCGAATTATTGTTTTGAGCTAAAAAAGTTTTTAACAATTAAAAATGTTAAAATAGGTGTGGACGCAAAATTTTGCTTTATAAATAATTAATTACACTACAAATTATATGACTCCACTGATGCTATCATGTAATAAGAGAACACTAACATAACTTTGGTACTTTGAATGAAACAAATAATAACAATATTTGGTCTTTGCTAAACACAAGGGTAGACCATACTGCTTCGAACCATTAAAGTAGTTTCGTCGTTTGTTAAACGTAATGAGGCATCACACTTTCTGCATTACAGACGAGAGTAGCCCTTCATATAGTTTCTGCACCTCTTTTTGGGTTCTAAATGCTCAGGGCAATGTCCAAAAAATACCAGATGTTGCTATGTAATTAATTGTTATATTCAATAGCCATAAGCCACCATTGAATCTAATCTGAGGAAAATACACATACTTTTTGTTGATGATGCCTAGGGTTGCCAACTCCATGAAGTTTGAAAAAAAGGACAAGAACATCAATTCCAATATACTGTCTACAAGGTTAGGGAAAGAAGTAAAATTTTATTTATAATTTATTACAATTTATACTGCATGCTTTTTTATTGCATATTTTCTTAAAGTAAATATTTTTATTGATATACAGATATTGACCCATTGAGTCATGCATTGACAAAATTTATGGTAACAATATTTATTTTTAAATTTATACTTTTCCGCTACACGGAACGTTAACATTTAAGTGAAGAAATGAATTTATAAAATGTTACTCGGCTTAAGACTTTATAATTATTTCCTTTTAAACAAAAGTTTTGTTATAAAACTGTTGTTTGGAACAAGATTGTTATCAGAAAAGGACAAATGGCGTCCTTTCCGAACTCAAGAAAGGACAAGGACAAAAATCTACAAAAAAGGACTGTCCTTTTCAAAAAAGGACGGTTGGCAATCCTAAATTGATGCCATATGGAATTGCTGGCTCAGAAAGGGTTAATACTGAGACTAAGTTTACGTCATTAATAAGCTGTGGAAAAACCGTGCATTATTAATGACTGGTGTGTACATATACAGCTTTTATTTCCCTATAACTAATATAATGAAGTTTGATAGAATGAAAAGCAATCTAATACAAAACAAGAAATTTATTATCAGTACAAATACTATACGCAGAAAATGGTTAAAAGTGCAAGGTAAACAGTAGTACAAAGAACATATAATAAAAAAGGTGTAACAGATACATACATAGTTTAAATACGGCTAAGCATTACAAGGGATGCATCTAGCTGATACATTATCCAAAGGGTACGGTGTCGTAGCTGCCAGGGGTCTGGTACCGTTTCCTGTAGGTGTTACGACAAACCTTCGTTCCCCTAAGTTCTTTCGCACCCCCTAATTTCTCTGCTCTAAACTTTCGAGTCCCCACAACCAGGTGCGGTGGTTGGTCATTACCATCTAAGCTCACTAGATCTTTGAGTGATTCAAAGTTAACGATCTGATGGTTGGTAGTTAAGCGTGATGCCTTTAGCCTTCATGATGTACTTGTACTCATCCCCAACCCTCACGCGTACACTGTAAGTGTTTGGGCCTGTTGAGGCAAAAGCATCACCATATGCGATGTCCCCATACTCATCCTTAATCTCATCAGTCAACTCTCCAAGAAATTCCCCAATAGGAGGGATATATTCACCTGACCTCTCCGTGAATATCACACTATCTGTATCAGCGTACAGAACCCGTCGCCCGAGAGAATGCAGCAGATGCCACAGTTTGATACGTGCGTAGGCTGTCGTGAAACTGGCTACAGGTATGTTTGTGACACGTGATGTATCTGTAGCCAATTCGGTTCGGTTGTACTTTATTACGTGCGTATTACCTACATTCACGATTTCCATGACCTCTTCATAGTTAGCGTTTGCATAATCCCAGACTTCGCTACAACTTTGAGCTAAATGTACATTCTCCTTGTCTGTATTCTGGGAAAACTTGCCCCAAAGACTATTTAGGCACAACTTTGCGCTAAAGCTCTTGCCAGGGTTCCTCGCAATTTGGGTGCGGTCAAGCTGTATCCCTTCACGATCATGGTAACGCTGAATATACGCCGTTTTCTCATTTTCGGTCTCAACTCCTCGTGGGTAACCTGATGCTTCTACTTGATCATTTAGAAAAGTATTTATATATGGTGTGAAATGGGTGGGGAGCTTCTGAAACCTCCACATCTCATATATCTTCAGTATTCTGTACCCGTGACGGGGGGCTAAGGACAGTTCAGGACTTGTATATACGCCTCTGATCTTCCTCTGGTTGATCGTGTGATTACAGTACCCATTATTCTCCTCTGCGCATTTCACACACAGAGGGAACATGAGTTTGTGGTCTATAATAACAGGCAAGATCGGCATCCATAAATCGCGAAGTGGGAGACATCTACGAAAGAGAGGCGAAAGTAGCGCTCACTCAAGTTAGCTAAGAACTCCTCGATGGTAGGCATGGCGGGGCCAACTAGTTTTTCAGGTGCACCTACAGGGTACGGATTGTTCTTCATCACGTAGGGGTATAAATAACAGAAATCGTAGTAGTGAAGCTTCACCCCATCCGTATGGGGAAAGTAAAGTTTGAAGGAGTTTGTACGTCCTCCAAACAAGCTGTCACCGCATTTGAGGGGTTTCACCACCATTGTACGTTTGATGGCCCTTATTCGCGATACCGTCCATCTGTTTCCAACCGTGCATCATACTCATGCTCCCACAAAACCTTGTGAGTGAACTGTGAACTTATAAGTTGGTCGCGGTTACGAGTCCATGCGAGGCTGTCGGCGGGGGATCTTCCATGGAGATCCCCTGTGACGGCACACTCAGGGCGTGCACATCCATGCCAGCAGCAACCGTTAAAGGAGTACACCGTCTTCTCACCAATGATTGGATCCTCACTTAGGCCGTCTATCCAAAAAACACGATCATTGATCTTAATGGCAACTTCCCCCGTGTTGCGGGCGTGTTTTATATACACTCCGGTCTGCAGTTGTATGGGCGTGTATGCGAGGGGCGTTTCGAGGAATGATGGCTAAGGTGTCTTTATGCATGAATTGTTCTTGAACACAGTAAGGCACAATGAGGCGATCGTGGTTGCGGCTTGTAGTGGGTCACAGTTGAATCGGTCTATGTACATCCTTCTAAAGGCTTGAAAGCATACTCTAAGTACACGTACGTCATTCACACAATAACGCTCACATTCATCAACTATATTGTAAGGATTAGCTTCATTAAAACTGTTGTAGTAGCGGTCAAAATCTTCACGCTCACTATCACCCATGTTAATGTAGTTAAAGTACTGTTTCGAGGGGGGGTGTAGTCCTACGCAATTTAAAGTTTCGCTAGTGAGGAATGTGTAAGGGAAATATCCTTTTGAAACTTCGGCGGCTACACCCATGACCTTAGGTAGTTTGGCTAATTTACAAGGTGTGAACAGCAGGGTGTCTTTAAACTGTACATTACCTCTTATTTGCATCTGTATAAGTTTGTTTCCTCTTTCCAAGGGATCACTTGTAAATATCTCAGATGACTAGTGCTGAAGTAGTTCCTTATAAAGGAATTGTCTGTCAAATTTTGCACCGTTATGGGCAAGAATATACACAGTCATTTTTATAACTTATCCGCTAACTTGACAATATAGGGCACAAAGATTTTCACGGGACTGTCGTGTGTAATCGTTTTAAAAATGTTTGTCCGTTTACCACATTTGTGACACTCATCACACTCGACTTCCGTGCACTCATCGCAGATAGTCTGGCTTACAAGTAGATGTGGGGTAACCTCTTTGGTTTCAGGGTTTGTGTAAGTTTCTATATCGTAGTACACGGTTATGCAGGGTTTATTTTTAGGCTTAGCATCTTTCATATAACATACATGCTTTACTCCATCCGCCTTATATTTCTCATGGCATGTAGAGCAGTGAACTTCGTCACAACTATACCCGAACACGCCGCTACTATTCAACGTATGAAACATACCACACTCACAAATCCTCATTTTCCTACACGTGCCATTCGATTTATGGTGATCAAAACAGATGTTATTGAAAAACATGCGCTTACATACATTACAATCACGCTTCTCAGCTTCAACTACCCGACTTTCGCATCTGGGGCTCTTACACTGCTCACATACCATGTGGCAATCCTTTCAATGTTTCAACAGATCATTCGTAAACTCGAGACAACCCTTACACAAAACAAGTAGAGGTTTTGTACGATCTCGCACACTGCTTTTAAATACATACGTTGTTCTACCATCTTGATCCAGACCAAGCACAGTAATCCTAATTTTCAACTGTTCTTCTACCTTCGTCAACTTTCAGGACCCATATTACAGTCAAATTCATGTTTACAGTCTACAGCCAGTTTACGAGCACGCTCCACTACCGTAGGCAGCCAGATATTATACGTGATTGTATTTAGCACAGTGAACATATGAGCTAAGACTATTGCTCTAAATTCACAGCCACGCTCGGAGTTTATATGATTTCGGTAAATAACCGGAGAATTGAAGTTGAGTGTATAAGGCGCAGCCGTATGCCCCACAACACGGAATACATGGTCAATTTCAACCGTGACATTCTCCAGGCTAAACTTTGAACCACTTTGAGAAGCTTGTGCAAAACGTGAAAGGATGTAGTTAACATCTGCCACCAGGTGTCTGTAAGGTATTACTATCCAGAACTGATCGCTATCCTCACTACTTGGATCAAGCCAAAACGCCAGCCTTACTCGGGTCTCCCGATCATTATTGTTCTGAAGAGCATATGCGATGACACATCGAACTACGTTGGGGAGTCCTTGTTCGAAACCCTTCGAATATGCGACTCGGGGATCAATCCTGACTTTGTAGCGACTTCTATAAAGTGTATGGGAATTACTCACATTTCGCATTAAGGTAAAAGATACACCGTTGGATGAATGATAATATCCTCTCTGTAGGGATAGCGTTGCATTTGAAGGGGCTTGGATTGTTGCAGATGACGTGTAAGGCTGGAGGTTTTCAGGACATTGTTCATCTGGTTCTACCGATAATGAGCTTGTTGATATTGAATCTTTGTCCTCAGAGCTGAACGAGCCGCTGAACCTTGTTCGTTTAGCTTCCATACCGCACTGATCGGAGATTGATCTACAACAGACCTAGATCTTTTAACACCTGCGGAGGTGTATGGGTCTGGCTGGTTGTTTGAGGGGTTGCTTCATTAGCAGAGTCAAAGGGTTCCTGGTTATTCTTTCGATCCCACTTATCGCCACTTGAGCATGTTGGTGGTAATGCATTTCGAGATCTTTTAAAGGGCTCGTCACACGATGCCCTGGAAAAGAATACGAGCTTCTTAAAAACATGACATACAGTAGTTAGCTTCTCTAGAAAAATCAAGTCACATAGCTATCAACATGTATTACAAGTAGATCCAGAAGGTTTATCAAATATATGTTTATGCTTAGTAGAGTTATTAAGGCCTGTAGATTCATTGATGACAAAGTTGCATCATTTTCAAATTCTGTACATGATCTTGTGTGTGTATATATATATATATATATATATATATATATATATATATATATATATATATATATATATATATATATATATATATATATATGTATATAGTATATAGTTTTCCAAATGTATTATGCCTTCAAAACATTTTCACTAGTTAAAAAATTTATCAAGAAACATCAAAACTTCTTCAAGAGTTTGAGGAATATAGGAAAGCCTATGGAATAAAGCGTGACACGACAATTGGGTGCAGGACAAATGAGCGCCGACAAATGAGTGCCGACAATTGAGCGCCAAGACAATTAAGCGCAAGACAAAAGAGCGCAAGACAATTGAGCGCAAAAACAAAAGAGCGCAAAACAATTGAGCGAGAGCAAGCAAATAAAAACTGGATAAAAGAAACAAAATAAGCTTGAACAAATATTTATTAAGGATGTTAAAAAACAATATTTATTAAGGATGTTGAAAAAACAATATTTATTAAGGATGTTAAAAATAATGTAGTTAAGTTAGTTTAGGTTAGGTTAGGTTAGGTTATTGTTTTGAGCTCTATTGTCTTGCGCTCATTTGCCTTGTGCTTAATTGTCTTGGCGCTCAATTGTCGGCGCTCATTTATCGGCGCTCATTTGTCCTGCGTTCATAAGTCGGGGTAGCGGAATAAAGCAAAGGTATTACCCCTAGCATCGTGCTGTTGAAGTATTTACGTGTAAAGGTGATGAATTCATATGTGGAAAGAATTACATTCATGCGGGTAAGTGCTTTAAAACAATCTTTTTTGTTTTGTTTTGTTTTTATGCAGGAAGGAGGAGCCTTGGGCGATTGCCCACGAAAACGCCCTCCAAGCGTATTCCATACAGAGACGGATAAGACCCTGCACAGAGGCATCAACTGATCGATGGCTAAGAAACTGTGTAGGCAGTACTGCACCTAGTCCCTTAGAAGATGTTTTGGAGAGAGAGTATATGCGATCTTTACAGGAAAGATCAGGAGAAATGAAACGCCGGGGATGTTAAGAGAAGAGGAAAGACTGAGGTGTATATTGTTGAAGACAAGGCTATAGTCGTGTTGAAGAATGTGACGAGTAGCTAGGCGGAGGAACCGAGTTTTGATCCAATGAAAGTCGCAATGTATTCTCTGACCCAATCAGAGATAACAGAAAGCTCAGAAGTCAGGTGTTCCATAGTCGTCATACACGGATCATAGTGTGACTGTTGAGAAGGAAGCTCTGGGAAGCGGGTGGAGACATTAAGTGTGGGGTCATTGGCACAGGAGCGAATAGGAGAGGAAAAGCGAATTAAAAATCATTAATAAATAAAAGGAAAAGACTGGCTGACAGAACAGAGTCCCTGAGGAACACATCTGTTGATAGCATTAGGAGAAGAACAGAGGCCATCTACAATCGCTGCTATAGGGCGGCTAGAGAGAGAACTAGAGGTGAAGACAGTCAGCAGCAAGATAAAATCCACAGGGTGGCAATTTGGATATTTAAAATTTGTACCACACTCTATCAAAAGTTTTCGATATGTCTAGTGCAATAACAAGAGTTTCACCGAAATCCTGAAAGGAGGAAGACCATGATTCAGGGCAATATGCAAGAAGATCGTCGATAGAAGTACCCCGTACTGACGATATGAAAGATTGTGAGAAGAGAGGTGCTTAAAATTCTTCCTATTAAGGATGGTTTAAAAAATTTAGATAGGCAAGAAATCAAAGCAGTTTGACTGAAGGGATTAGAGCGGCTATTCTTCCTTGGGACAGGTTAAATGAAAGCAAACTTTTATCAGAAAGGTAAAGTAACAGATGAGAAACAAAAACGTAGGAGTTTGCCTGTCGGAGTGTTAGCATTGAAGCGCAAGAACAACATTAGGACCGTACACCATCCTAGAGATGGTTCGCAGTTAGGCCAGAAAGAACATTTTTGGAAACGTTTCTAATTTCAGACATGATAAAGTCAGAGGGAGGAGGAGATGGAGGAACAGCATCGGTTTCATCCATGGTTGAGGTGGAAGTGAAAGTTTGAGCGAAGAGTTTAGCGTTGTCAGGAGAAGATCCGGCAGCTGAGCCGTCGGGGTGGAAGAGAGGAGGTGAAGTTGTTGAAGATGTTCTTAGCTAGATGCCTGAAAGAGTGTAATGAATTAGAACAATTAGTTCTAGGTCATTCAGGAAAGCCAAAGGTTTTGGTGAACATTGAAATCTCCTAAAATGAAGATTTCAGCAATGGAGAGCGGAATAGAATGTATTTCACTTTGAAAGTGAGGTAGTTAAAGAATTTTAGATAGGCAGTAGAATTAGGAGAAAGGGAAACAGCGCAGGTGTATTTAGTTTGAGATTGGATTGTAAGCCGTAGCCTGAGGGTATAGAATTCGGGGGTTCGGGAATACGAGAACAAGTTAGGTCATTGCGTACATATACGCAGCATCCATCTTTGTAGTGAATCTGAGTATAGTGAATGTAAGAGGGTACAGAAAGGATGTTGCTGACGGTCATCGCAGGAACCTGAGCTTCATTGAGGGATGAGGTTTGGAGGAGGAGAGGCGGTGTTCGGCAGATTGAAAATTTGAGAAAAGACCACGAATGTTGCATAAGTTTATGAATCAGGCTGAGGAACAAAAACATCACGAATGGGTGGTAGCAGATTCAGCCCCGCTATCCAGCGTCTGCATTCCTTGTATCGGTAACCGGGTTCCCGAAGTGGATCATTAAGGGCCCCTTCCTCAGAGGACTCCGATACTCTTACAGCCATTTTTAAATTTGAAAAGATCATGTAGTGTGTAACACTACAGTATATGTAGTGAGTAGTAGGGTGAGACGTGTGTGTGTGTATTTGGGATCATGCTGGACTGGTCACAGGGTAGATGACCCACGGAAAAAGACCAGTTAAGGTGGACAGTTGCGGCAGAAATGGATGTTCCAGCACTCCCTATCTTCTGTCTAACAGAATCGAAAATGCCTGTTAAACACTATACAGCTGAACCAAGTGCGCTCGGTCATAAAACGATCAGAGGAATAGGAATGTGGAAGGTGGATTCTCCGGTATAGAGATGTATAGTAGATTGTCCCCCAACATTTCCTAGAAATAATGGATGAAGGAACAATATAGTACTGTGACATGGAAAACTACATACATGGTATAGTAATATAATTAACACAGAATATTCCTTGTTGGGGATATTATTTATTTCACATTTCTTATTTTTATCTTTTCAGTATTAGTGACGAAAATCAAAACTGATCTAAACGTATGCCCACATTGTTCAACATGTCTCGTTCTTTTATTTCGATTCTCTTATTTTCGATTCCTGGGAAGTGCCTCATTTTTCATTTGCTTGTTCTCTCTCCCCATCATGTGCGGACGCTCTTCTACACAAGCGTCGTTCTTTACATTAATTATACTGTGTGTTGTTTGCAGATAAAATGTATATACAGGGTGGGCGGAAAGTAGCTCCCTATTTTGGATTAGTAAAAAAATACATATATTATCCATTTATTTCAGAAGAAATAATATGAAAAGGTAGGCATACATGGTAGGTTTTCTCTAAAATTCAATGTGGGCTCCAACTCTTTCCACCAGCTTCTGGAGCCGCCCAGGAATGGCGTCCACTGACTTTAGCAGGAACTCCGGCGGGATGGAGGACATGACTTCCCGAATTCGGTCCTCCAGTTCTTCCAATGTCCTCGGTTTGGTGCGGTAGACTTCTTCCTTTACCCACCCCCAAAGAAAGAAGTCGCACGGTTACCGCTGAAAAACGGCAGAATCGGTTCAGTGTAACGGTGTGGTGTGGTATGACCTCAGATCAGGTTGTGGGGCCGTTCCTTCTGCGCAACACCATGAATGCTGAGCGGTACCTTGCTATGTTGCGAAACGAGGTCTGGCCGGTTGTCAGCACATGGGAGAACATCGACGATCTGATATTTATGCAAGATGGCGCCCCTCCGCACTTCGCTCTTGTTGTCCGTGAGTGGCTGGATGCCCACTTCCCTGGGCGTTGGATGGGTCGTCGTGGTTCACATCAATGGCCAGCCAGGAGCCCCGACTTGACACCGTGCGACTTCTTTCTTTGGGGGTGGGTAAAGGAAGAAGTCTACCGCACCAAACCGAGGACATTGGAAGAACTGGAGGACCGAATTCGGGAAGTCATGTCCTCCATCCCGCCGGAGTTCCTGCTAAAGTCAGTGGACGCCATTCCTGGGCGGCTCCAGAAGCTGGTGGAAAGAGTTGGAGCCCACATTGAATTTTAGAGAAAACCTACCATGTATGCCTACCTTTTCATATTATTTCTTCTGAAATAAATGGCTAATATACGTATTTTTTTACCAATCCAAAATAGGGAGCTACTTTCCGCCCACCCTGTATATAATATATATATATATATATATATATATATATATATATATATATATATATATATATATATATAATAACGATAAACAAATAGTAATGTTTAAGATGGTAATTGAAGGTAAATAATAATATGTATGTTGGTAAAACGCTTAATTGTTAGTCTAACTGCATAATGTGGTTTAATAGTATTTGTCATATGGACTATAGTTTGTCAATAAACCTTTTCATTTCATTTCAAATGTAATTGAGCTATATAAAATCAGTTATACAAAGTTCTCATATGCAGGCCTGTGTAATTTATAGTCAATAATTGGTAACAAAAATAATAATAATAATAATAATAAATATTTCTCGTTACAGATAAATCACTAGAAAAAATTACATGCGTTTAAATTTGTTTATTATTAATTAGTTTGGAAAATCTGGCAAGATTGTGAATTGAGTTGCCAATTATAATTAACGTACTTAAGAAAGAATTATGTAAATATTGTACAATGAATTAGTAAAACTTATCAAATATATGTATATATATATATCATTCACTCGTTTCACGTGCTTAATTGTGAAATTCATCATATATATATATATATATATTATATATATATATATAATAACGATAAACAAATAAGGTTTAAGATGGTAATTGGAGGTAAATAATAATAGTTATGTTGGTTAAACGCTTATATGTTAGTCTAACTGCATAATAACTTAATAATATTTGTCATATGGACTATAGTTTGTTAACAAACCTTTTCATTTCACTTCATGTCGCTTCATTTCATATTAGTGTACAACAAATGAAATTCAATTAAGAAAAGCAAAAGTTACCCCTATAATTGAAAATAACATGTTTTATTTTAATTTTATTGAATATTTTTATTTAACTTCATATAATACAAATATTAAACAAAGAAACTGTTATTGATTTAAAACGTGTTCAACCTGAATTTGTTTCTTGTGATGTTCGCAGTTGCTAACAAACGACAGCGGAAATGCAATTGAAAAGGTAATGTCGTATTGGAACTAGCGGGCCAAAATGATGGAACAAAAAGTACTCGAATGTTTGTTTGTTTGTTTTTGTCTAATGAAAGACCATGAAGGGGGATTTTTTCCCGTGAAGGAAGGTGAGGATGAATCCTATTTTTTTCCAAGGGGTAGGGGGCCCTGCAAGGGTCCCTCAAGCGGTAAATGTCCTTCATTAAGGACGGTGAGACCCTATAAATGGGGTGAGGAACTTAAGGAAGGAGGCCTTCAGGGGCAGTGTTGCCAGATCTACAGATATATCTGTAGATCTACAGATTTTATGAAGCAATTCAGATTTTCAGATTTTTTCAATAATTTATGCATAATCTACAGATTTTTAATCCAGCAAGCAGTCATTATTATTTACTTCCAAAATTTACAACAAGGAAATATTAGGCCTACAGTCTCAATCAATAGGACACAAATGTTCTCGGTATTCAGTTTCAGAAGTCGAGTCGACTCGCTTCTGACTACGATATACATGCCGATTAAATCATTTAATCGGCGCTGATTGGTTGATATTCCCTCTACGTCATGGTAGCATGGAATGTTTTTGTTTTTGTTGAAAAAAATGATATTTATCTGTTTAAATCTAAAAAGGATTTTTTTTGTTTCATTTATGTGTATGAATTAAAGAAGTATTCCGGTGTTCTTATAGTTATTACAGCAATAACCAAAAGGTATTTCCTTTGTCACAAAGTAACGGAATTCAATTTGTTTACTTTCATTTACTTTACTTTTTTTTATGTTAAAGTGCCATATTTATATAAGTTTATAAAAATAAAGAAAATATTATACAAGATTTTATCATTGATAATACCTTAAGACAGTAAATTAAATAAAAATATGTCAAAATTATTATTTAGATAAATATTATAAATCTACAGATTTCTACAGATTTTTTAATCAGATTTATCAGATTTTTAAAAATTCCATCTGGCAACACTGTTCAGGGGAACCCTCCAGGGGCAAGTTTCAAAGCACCCCAAATTTCTCTAACCAAATGCCATCATACTAATCAGACGCATCATACTAATCAGACGGTATTATTGTTAAGTTTATTCACTTTTCTAGGAGATTTGATAACAGGCCAAATAATAATAATAATAATAACAATAGGCGCCCTAATTGGAATGCCTGAAAGTTGTACTGTGTATAATAATAATCTTACTAACAATAAATTTTCTATCAGTCATGGCGGATCACTTCTTCAAAATAGTCTCGTATAATGTAAGGTCAGTGAGGAATTCAACTGTAGATATTCATAAAATCTGTGACAGTGCAGATTTGATACTCCTGCAGGAGCACTGGCTACCTAAGCAAGAGCTAAAATTCCTCTCTACCATCCATGATGACTTTATGTACATGCGTCATCAGCAGTAGACTTGTCAGATGAATTAATGTACGGTAGGCCTTTTGGTGGTGTTGCTTTCTTAATAAGGAAAAATTTGTCAAAACATATAAAAATTTTAACAAGCGATAATATAAGGTTGTTAGGCATTGAATTACAAGTGAACAATGATTGCATATTAATTGTAAACTGCTATTTACCATACAACAACGGCAGTAATCTAGATGAATACATTGATTTGCTGTACAAAATTAAGTCATTATCAGATACCCCCAAATATTCTCACTGTATAATAATGGGGGACTTTAACGCGCATGTGAACTCGGAATTCTCTGTAGAATTGGGTAACATGTGCGAGTCGGCCAATTTAAGTATAAGTGATGTAGATGTATTACGGGTAACCAGTGGTAATTTACATACGTTAGTGATATGAGTGGTACCAATAGGTGGATTGATCATTGTCTCACTGGTAATAATCTAAAGGATCGAATTGTTAGAGTTCATATTTTGCATGATTTCCTTCTTTCTGATCATAGCCCATTAGAAATAATAATCAACTTTACCAATTTATGCGCAACACGACTTAACAAGAACTTAACAGGTAAGAATAATGGCGTCGATTGGTCTAATGTTAATATGCAACAGAGAATAGAATACAATACAAAGACAGAACAAGTCACCTCTTTATTAATTTAGAAATTTTGCATCTTGCCTGTAGTAATCCTTGCTCAAATGATTCTCACTGTAAACTCATAGATAGGTATTATAGTAAGATAGTATCCCCGTTAAGAGAAGCAGGAAGCCCCCTGATTAAATCTTACAACAATCATACTAAGATTATTTCTCGATGGAATGATTTTATTGCCCCCCATGAAGAGGGAATCGAAAGACGCCTATGATTTGTCGTGCTTTCATGGCAGACCAAGATTAGGACCAGTATACATGAATATGTGTAGAAGTAGGGGTCAGAATAAGGTGGCCATAAGGCGATGTAAACAGGAAGAAGAGTCTATCGAGCATCAAAAGCCTGTGAAGCTCGCATAAATAACGATAATAACAAATTTTGGAAATTTGTTAAGAATCAAACAGGTGTCAAAAATGTCCTCCCTCCGACAATCGATCGGGTGTTGGGGGAGGATGAAATTGCAAAGCTGTGGAAAAACCACTACTCTAACATTCTTAACAGTGTGAGTAGGGATAATCTTAAGATAGATTGCAGCGAAACGACTGTGGGAAGGACAAGAGAAAATACTTTGATTTCAGTTTCTGAAGTAAAGAGGTTAATTAGAGTTAAAGACTGGTTCTGCATCAGGAGATCACTTATCAAATGAGCACTTAAAATATGCCAATGACGTAGTATGTCTGCATATATCATCGCTCCTATCAGCCATGCTTGCTCATAGCTATATCCCAGCAGAGTTCAAAAATAAGTACGGAGACATTCTCTCCAGCAATGATTGCAGGCCTGTTGCTGTCGCTTCCTGTTTCTCGAAACTACTAGAAAAACTCTTGTTACTCCGATTAAATGATTTCCTATGGACATCTAATCAGTTTGGTTTTAAAAGATCCCACTCAACTGACCTGTGTATCTATGTACTTAAAGAAACAATATCTAAATACATTGACAGTAATTCAACCATTTATAGCTGTTTCCTAGATATAAATAAAGCATATGATAGGGTGAACCACAATACTTTATTTGAAAAAACAGAAGACAGGAAGGTTCCCATGTACATATTAAATGTATTGAAATTTTGGTATTCACACCAATCTTTCACCGTTAGGTGGGGCAATGTACTATCTGAGTGTTTTGGCTCCTCTTGCGGGGTGAGACAAGGCTCCTTGCTCTCTCCAATGCTGTTTAATGTGTATATTGACGGATTAATTGCTTCACTTAATGAGGCAACAGGGATGTTGTACATATAACACAAGGATAAATAACTTAGTTTATGCCGATGATATGGTGTTAATAAGTCCTTCTGTTAAAGGTGTGTGCGAAGTGTATTCGCAGAAACATGATATTCTTTTTAATGTTACAAAAACTAAGGTTATGAAATTTCATCCTAAAAGCTGTAATCAGCCAGCGGATCTAAAGTTTAAAATGAATGGTGAAGTAATTGTGGAAGTACAAGAGTTTAAGTATTTGGGTCAAACTATTACCAGCTCCTTGTGTGATGACTCGGATATAAGAAAATAATCTCGAAGCCTGTGTGCTAAAGCGAATATGACCATAAGGAACTTTCGATTCTGTACAAGTGAAGCTAAAGACACTCTCTTTCGTACTTTCTGCAGTAATATATACGGACAGCAACTCTGGGTGAATTATAAAAAAGGTTCTGGCAGAACCCTAAATTTGATGTACAACAGGTCTTTTACCCCCGATGCTCAGCTGTTGGTTAGGTTAGGTTAGGTTAGGAGCTAGAAGGTTCTACAGTATTAGAACAAGAGATTTTGCAAATACACCGACAAGATTATTGGTGATTTTGCAAATTGACCGATTTTTGTGTGTTTCTGCAAAATGATTAAACATTTAAGGTCATTTTGTAAAATTTCTATTGTTGTTTTGGTTTCTTTCCAAACTGACCGGAGAATTTGCAAAAATACCGATTTCGCAAAAAACAGTAATATATATATATAATATATATATATATATATATATATATATTATATATATATATATATATATGTTAATGGAATAGATGCTCATGGTGCGCCCAGATTTAAAAGCACACACACACACACACACATATATATGATGAATAAAACCACGAAGGAAAAAAGAAACACAAAGGGGTGCTCAGTGTTCCTGAGGATGTCATTAGACGAAAGCGCTTGAGCACCCCTTTGTGTTTCTTTTTTCCTTCGTGGTTTTATTCATCATAAATACTTTTCACGTGTCACTTTCGTGAAATAATTTTTCACACATATATATATATATATATATATATATATATATGTATACATATATATATTACAGGTGCTTGTAAAGGTTCTATCCCTATATACGAGCATGCTGAAGAACTACCACACAAAAGCCATCCTCAGAATACCTCCCCACAACCACCAGTCGACCGACAAGGTCTCTAAATACGATCCAATTAATAGACAGATCTATTAAGCATAAACAAATACATTTATGGAACCAGGAGTAGAAGCACAAGATCTCAAAAAAAGGAAAACGCTAATAGTTTTAGCTTCTCATTTTGATATTTGGTGGGCAATCTTTTAAATAAAAAATTTCGAATGTGATACACCAAATTTAATGTAAAAACACATTTTCGCCTTAATGTACAAATTTATCCTTAAACTATAACAAAAAACATTAATATAATTTTTAAGACAAATTAGAAATTAAATTAGGGCTAACTATTTCATTTTTCACCTTTTATCCCCATTACATTTAAAGCCAGTTTCTGGCTTAATATATGCAATTTTATTTTTAATAAAAAAGAGTAAATTTAAAAAGTACACCGTTAAAATATTTTTCACAGTATATATATATATATATATATATATATATATATCGAGGCATTCCATAAGACTAGTTGCCACAACACAAGACTAGTTGCCAGATTGCGCAGTTTAATATATACAATTTTATTTTTAACAAAAAACAGTAAATTAAAAACAGCTGAAGCATACCATTAAAATATTTTCCACAGTAATCTACAGATCTACTGAAGCTGAGGCTACAAAGACCCTAAGTTCCACTCTAAGGTTAGCCCGAGAGAAAGAAGAGAGAAGGGGGTTAAAAGAAGAGAATAAGGGGTTAAGTAAGTAGCAAAACCTATCATTCATGGGTTAAAACTCATTCAGAAAAAGAGAAAGAAAGACTCACCATCATCTTCTGCCGGCCACTGCCGACAAGTCGGAAAAATAGTCGAAGAAAACAGGAAAAAGTGAAAGATGAAAAGAAGTAAAACAAGAACGCTTACAAACCACGCAAACACAGTCTTAACTCAAACAATCTCATACTATGCAAACTACAGACATGCAAGTAAAGAGAGGATAAGAAAAGAAAAGAAAAAGTAGGAAGAGTATAACAAAAAGTGGGTTAGTTTACGCTACGAGCTACATCTAAGTTCGTGTTAGGCTAATTTTTTGTATATAATTTTATTGCTGGCATATCACAAGCTGGCATTAATCATCAACAGACGATACATGTTGCTAATTGTTTTATTATTTTAAACGTTAATATTTTTAAAATGTCTATCTAAACGGTTTTTAAACATACTAATGCTTGGAGAGTTCACGACGGACGCGGCAAGATTATTCCATTTATCAATTACTTTAAACGTAAAAACGTTTTTGGCGATGTTAGTAATGAAACGTCTGCCACGTAATTTAAATCCGTTATTACGAGTATTGCTATTATCGAAAGTGAACAGTATGTCAAAATTTACGTTATCGATGTTGTTAACGATTTTGAAAACTTCAATAAGCTCCCCACTCAACCTCCTAGTTTCGAGAGAATGCAAGTCTACCTCTTTAATCCTATCTTCGTAAGACTTGTTGCGCAATGAAGGAATTAGTTTCGTGGCGAGACGCTGAACCCTTTCAAACCCATCAATATTCTCACGCAAATACGGGCACCAAAACTGAAAAGCATATTCTAAATGAGGCCTGACTAGGGACTTCTAAACGGGCAATATAATACCGTAATGATATAGTGTTTAGAAGGCAGTATATATAGTTGCCAGATCGCGCTATTTATTTAATTTGTATATATTTAATGGAGAGGAGATGCTCTCCGTGTAATGAAATTCTTTATTATGTACATATTACGCACCTTAATTGTGACAGACCAATCCTTCTTAGTTAGTTCTTTATGTCTCTTTATGTATATTTATTGGCAAGGTTAAATAAATATGTGAAATAACTTTGTTTACCCCATACAAATTTATTTGTACATTTCAAACAGCATTCTTCACAAGGATTTATTCCAAACAGCGAGTTATTTAAAACAAATTCCGTCTTAATACACAAATTTATCTTTTATTCAAAAACAGTAATTAGCTAATGCGTACAATTAAAATATTTCATTTTTCACAGTAATGTTATGATATAGTGTTTTCGAAAACATTTTAGTAGAGTTTATCCAAGTAATGCGGTTTTCTACGCATATTTATAAAAAATGGAATTTTATTTAAGAGAGTTCTTGATTGTTCATCGAATGACTGCATACAACACATTTTTACGTTACATATATATATATATACAGTGTATATATATATATATATATATATATATACTGTGTGTGTGTATAGACACACATATATATATATACATTCAACTGCAAAGAACACGCAGTATAAATAACGTAAAGAACGACGCTTGTATAGGAGATATTCCGCGCAAGACGAGAGAGAGAAAACGGAACAAATGAAAAAATGAATAACCACCTGGGAATCGAACCCGGGATCTTCCGATTGCCGGTCAGACGCGATACCATTACACCATGGACTTCACTCGTCCAAATGCCGTAATTCTTCTACATACTCGCAGAAACCAATGCCCCAAGGGGGCACCTCCCGCATGCCGTAACATTATATACATTCAACTGCAAAGAACACGCAGTATAAATAACGTAAAGAACGACGCTTGTATAGGAGATATTCCGCGCAAGACGAGAGAGAGAAAACGGAACAAATGAAAAAATGAAGTAACCACCTGGGAATCGAACCCGGGATCTTCCGATTGCCGGTCAGACGCGATACCATTACACCATGGACTTCACTCGTCCAAATGCCGTAATTCTTCTACATACTCGCAGAAACCAATGCCCCAAGGGGGCACCTCCCGCATGCCGTAACATTATATACATTCAACTGCAAAGAACACGCAGTATAAATAACGTAAAGAACGACGCTTGTATAGGAGATATTCCGCGGGAGGTGCCCCCTTGGGGCATTGGTTTCTGCGAGTATGTAGAAGAATTACGGCATTTGGACGAGTGAAGTCCATGGTGTAATGGTATCGCGTCTGACCGGCAATCGGAAGATCCCGGGTTCGATTCCCAGGTGGTTACTTCATTTTTTCATTTGTTCCGTTTTCTCTCTCTCGTCTTGCGCGGAATATCTCCTATACAAGCGTCGTTCTTTACGTTATTTATACTGCGTGTTCTTTGCAGTTGAATGTATATAATGTTACGGCATGCGGGAGGTGCCCCCTTGGGGCATTGGTTTCTGCGAGTATGTAGAAGAATTACGGCATTTGGACGAGTGAAGTCCATGGTGTAATGGTATCGCGTCTGACCGGCAATCGGAAGATCCCGGGTTCGATTCCCAGGTGGTTACTTCATTTTTTCATTTGTTCCGTTTTCTCTCTCTCGTCTTGCGCGGGATATCTCCTATACAAGCGTCGTTCTTTACGACATATATATATATATATTAGGGTGATTCAAATATGGGGGTAAAAATTTTTTTTTATATTTTAATGTGTTCAACCCTTTAAATGGTTCATTTCAGCATAAAAATAACTATCCTAAAATATTTTAGCAAATTTTTAATTTTTAAGGGTTGCTACCAGCAATTAAAAATTGACATAACGACTCAAATTGTCAAATTTTTCCACACCACCCAGGAGGTACAGTACAAGGCGCATTGCTTTTTTTAATGTGGAAAGCTCCCTCGTAGGTCCTACCATAACCACAAGCATGCATAATTAAACTAGCATGATATTTGAGACATTAGCTGTCCTTACTTCATCAATATTTCTTTTTTTCTATCAGGGTAAACAGCCCTGTAGTTTTTCACTACTTGTAGCAAGAATTGTTTTTGATCTTCGTCATGTGTTAGTCTTTAATTATATTCATTCATTACTTTTACTCCTCTTTCCGCTATATCATTCACGACTTTCCACTGTTTGATAGATTTCTTAGCGGAGTTAAACTCTTCATTATGCCATTCTTTAGCATCTTTGAGGAAAACTTTTGAACTAAATTCCGTTATTGTAAAGAATCTTTGAGTATTTGATGTGACAAAATCTTCTAATTGCTTCGTTAGAATAAGTGCAGGATCTAGAAAAGCCCGCTTTGCAGGAAGAGTTTCTTTTGTATTTTGTAAGGCCTTTACCATTTTGTTTTTTGTTTCAGTAGGCACTTCATCATCATAAAAGGCCAACGCTACCAGTTCTTCTGATAGGTACCAGAGGTGACCTAACAGTTTTTTAATAGCAACAAATGCAATTGTGTCATTTATTTGTTTGTAGACTACAAGATTCTGTAATAATTCCAGATCAAGATGAGGAGCGCAAGATGACACAGGAGCTGTAAACCATGCCTTTACATATAACCGAGTAGCAAATAGACAGATGTCTTTTAGTCCTTTTTTGTCTTTTACTGAAATTTTGAACTGAGATTTGAACAAAAAATTTTAATGAATATGTAATTTTGGCCATCCACCTAGCCCGATGAAGTCCCGCTGGATGTTTAAATTTGATTCCACCTTTTGGTTCACCTCCCAAAAAAATAATTGTTAACTGCAATAGTTCTAGGTAATCGTCTCTTGGTTGGAATGTGTCTAGTTGATTTGCTGCAAATATAATTATGTCATCTTTGATGTCATGAATATTTTCATAGATATCTGGATCTGATAATACTGTTTCGTAGTCCTCCTTATTAATGCTTGACCATTTTCTCTGAACTTCTTAAAAAGGACTATATCTGGGCCAGAAGATGGTGATAAAGACTG
>JAJOZX010008815.1:95000-97500 GCA_023014485.1 Bathynomus jamesi | reverse complement strand
GCAAAGCAGACAGGATCCAGCTTTGGGACGTGGATCTAGGGTTTAAAGCAAGCCTAGATCCCTACACTCAGAACCTCTATATAAGTAAAAGACTCGTTGCATTCACGTCGTGTTGAATAAATCAAAGAAAAAGGGGGTAACTATTGTATTTTTAGCCAAATGTTCTCAGGGAACCATTCTGAGTTTGTGTATACTAAACGGACGTGTTTCGTGCCTTGAAAAGTGGACGCTCAATGTCCCGGTTGAGGTTTAAGTTTTGGTTATTTTGGCTAAAAATACAATAGTTACCCCCTTTTTCTTTGATTTATTCAACACGACGTGAATGCAACGAGTCTTTTACTTATATAGAGGTTCTGAGTGTAGGGATCTAGGCTTGCTTTAAACCCTAGATCCACGTCCCAAAGCTGGATCCTGTCTGCTTTGCAGATAGCTGGTGAGGGAAGCTATATTTATGGGATCTCTTTGCGAGAGACCCGTTGCCCACGTCGGGCTAAAATCATGAAAAAGGAAAAAAACTATGGTATTTGTCATTTACCATTACTTATTCGGACTATAGTGGATTTAATTTTCCCAGAAGAGTTCCTTGTTCCATGCACGGTCTGTGTTTAACATATAATGTTCTCAGGGAACCATTCTGAGTTTGTGTATACTAAACGGACGTGTTTCGTGCCTTGAAAAGTGGACGCTCAATGTCCCGGTTGAGGTTTAAGTTTTGGTTATTTTGGCTAAAAATACAATAGTTACCCCTTTTTCTTTGATTTATTCAACACGACGTGAATGCAACGAGTCTTTTACTTATATAGAGGTTCTGAGTGTAGGGATCTAGGCTTGCTTTAAACCCTAGATCCACGTCCCAAAGCTGGATCCTGTCTGCTTTGCAGATAGCTGGTGAGGGAAGCTATATTTATGGGATCTCTTTGCGAGAGACCCGTTGCCCACGTCGGGCTAAAATCATGAAAAAGGAAAAAAACTATGGTATTTGTCATTTACCATTACTTATTCGGACTATAGTGGATTTAATTTTCCCAGAAGAGTTCCTTGTTCCATGCACGGTCTGTGTTTAACATATAATGTTCTCAGGGAACCATTCTGAGTTTGTGTATACTAAACGGACGTGTTTCGTGCCTTGAAAAGTGGACGCTCAATGTTCCGGTTGAGGTTTAAGTTTTTGTTATTTTGGCTAAAAATACAATAGTTACCCCCTTTTTCTTTGATTTATTCAACACGACGTGAATGCAACGAGTCTTTTACTTATATAGAGGTTCTGAGTGTAGGGATCTAGGCTTGCTTTAAACCCTAGATCCACGTCCCAAAGCTGGATCCTGTCTGCTTTGCAGATAGCTGGTGAGGGAAGCTATATTTATGGGATCTCTTTGCGAGAGACCCGTTGCCCACGTCGGGCTAAAATCATGAAAAAGGAAAAAAACTATGGTATTTGTCATTTACCATTACTTATTCGGACTATAGTGGATTTAATTTTCCCAGAAGAGTTCCTTGTTCCATGCACGGTCTGTGTTTAACATATAATGTTCTCAGGGAACCATTCTGAGTTTGTGTATACTAAACGGACGTGTTTCGTGCCTTGAAAAGTGGACGCTCAATGTCCCGGTTGAGGTTTAAGTTTTGGTTATTTTGGCTAAAAATACAATAGTTACCCCCTTTTTCTTTGATTTATTCAACACGACGTGAATGCAACGAGTCTTTTACTTATATAGAGGTTCTGAGTGTAGGGATCTAGGCTTGCTTTAAACCCTAGATCCACGTCCCAAAGCTGGATCCTGTCTGCTTTGCAGATAGCTGGTGAGGGAAGCTATATTTGTGGGATCTCTTTGCGAGAGACCCGTTGCCCACGTCGGGCTAAAATCATGAAAAAGGAAAAAAACTATGGTATTTGTCATTTACCATTACTTATTCGGACTATAGTGGATTTAATTTTCCCAGAAGAGTTCCTTGTTCCATGCACGGTCTGTGTTTAACATATATATATATATATACTACATGGGAATGAACTCAGAATGGTTCCCTGAGGTTTTTTATGATACACACAGACCGTGCATGAAACAAGGAATTCTTCTAGGAAAATTAAATCCACTATAGTCCGAATAAGTGATGGTAAATGACAAATACTATAGTTTGTTCTTTTCCATGATGCTAGCACGACGTGGGCAACGGGTCACTCGCAAAGAGGTCCCAAAAACATAGCTTCCCTCACCAGCTATCTGCAAAGCAGATAGGATCCAGCTTTGGGACAGGATCTAAGGTTTAAAGCAGCCTTGCCAAGCTACATTTAGAACCTCAATATAAGCAAAAGACTCGCTGCCTTCACGTCAGATTGAATACATCAAAGAAAAAGGGGTAACTATTATATTTTTAGCCATAAACCAAAACTTAAACCTCAACTGGCAGAGGTGAGCGTCCACTTTTCAGGGCACATAAAATGTCCGTTTCATGATGGCAATGAACTCAGAATGGTTCCCTGAGGTTTTGTATGGCTAAAAAT
>JAJOZX010008815.1:0-90000 GCA_023014485.1 Bathynomus jamesi | reverse complement strand
CAAGGGCCACGTTTTCTACTTGCTTCGAGGCCAACCCGCGGGCACCGTGTATAGTTTGATCTGTACCCTGTTAATTGGGTATTTTACTGTGGCGTGTATTAAGTCTTTCTCAATTTCTATTTGTTTTGGCGAACTTAATTTCACTCGGCTATACGCAAATACGCCTCCATGATGTGAATCACAACGGGTTTCGCGCCCTCTTCTTGATCAGACCCCAGATTTATGCAGATCTCAGGACTCGTGCGGTTGAGCTTCAGCTTCAGATCGATGCCGTTCATAAGCAGTTTCTCCTGGAATGTGAAATCTGTAAGAAGACGTCCAAAACATTCGTATATCTTTTTTTTAGAATTTTTAAATTTATCCTTTATACCATTTTCACTTTAGTCTGATAAATCCCTCGGCGTTAAAAAGGTGTCCTTCGCTTCTTTTGAAAAGTTGAGGACATTTTCCAGATAGGCTCGTAGGTGATAATACCCCGTTCCTGCCGAGATGTTAACCTGATTTAAATACACCTCACACTGGCTGAATATGGAGTGTAAAAAGTTGGTTTCAGGGTATACAAGTAACTATCATCGCAGTCCGTTCCATCAGAATGGGCTATACGCAGTTTAGCGTATATGTGCATGCAGCTGGGTCAAAAAATTAAGGGCCTGAGCTGGTATCACGAATTCTATAGGGGCACTCGGAACTAATTGTGTTTAATGGGTTAATTGTAATATCGCTATGCTCAATAGAGACCTGAGTGGGGGCATATCAAAGAGGGCAGTTCCATTTACAGCATTGTGAACTACAGGATGGATGAAACGCGCCATGACGAGTCAGAAATAGTCCACCTCTCTCGACAATTATAATCAGCCTATGATTCGTGAGAGTAGTGTCCTCAGCTTACATCAGTTAAAAAAAGATCAGCCATAGGTTTCATACGCTTAGAGCACTTCTTTTTTTATTTCCTTTTACGTTAGCGCCACGTGATGGTAACCCCTTCTTCCTGGCAGCTCTCTTCTTTCCGCCACCACGCATTTTTCTCTTTGCATCTTTGATGATTTCGTCCCGTGTACGTTTTAAATGTTTTTTAGAGCTTCTTTAGGCTCCACCCATTATGTCTTCTGCCGCGTTAAAACCTGTTTGTAACGCCTTCCTCCCTAGGTATCTAGCACCCCTCTTCACAGTGGCAGCGGTGCGTAGTATGGATGAAAAAATGGATCCAAGCCCACTCCCACGCTGATATATCACCCTCGATAGACTGTGAATGGCCTTCGGGTCATTATAAACGACGAAAGTGTAGTTTCACTGTTAAGCTCCCATCACCGAATGGGAAATTTTTCCCTCAATCGTTCTTATATATATCGAGATGTTGGTTAATAGATTAGTCGCAACATTCACATAATGGGGCTTGTCATATGTAATGCTCAAACTTTTCCCTCTATGGTTGGGGATGTGCAATGCGCAGCAGCGCGCCTGGGTTCACCAATAAATTGGTGCTCTACATATTGCTGTAAATATAGCACATGTTGGGGATGGAGAGCTTTCACCCAATTTCTCCATCTTCAATTGATACATTAAGCTGGACAAGTCATGCTGTGCCTCGTGAAAGGTATCTCTTTGGAGAGCTGCACTATATCGGCCCTCAGCCACAATTGTGAACAGCTCTTTATCTTTAATATTTCTACGAAGCGTTGATTTTAACTTCAATGTGCATGCAGGCGTGTCTATGTTTACGACTTCAAAAAGTAAATCGTTTGTCAGGTACGACTTTTCAAGACTCTTGTTTAACCCCGTCACAATGTCCACGGCTGTATCATAATGGCCGATTCCTAGCGAAACATTTGTGCTATAGTACTGCACCTCACCGAACAGGACTGATCGCATAGTATTGTCTAAGGTTATGTCTAATTTTTCGCACTCATCGATTCTTCTAAGGATCAGAAATATGATTGCTCATTTTCAAGAGTTAAAAATTTGGAGACTAATGGAGTTCACATAAACCCACCTCATACGAATCACGCTCCAATTCAATGGGTCCGTGGAGTTCTGTCACAAAGTTGGCGAGGGTGTTGTTAGGATGTACAGACAGAGAAGAAGAGGATGGGAGTGTGACATAGAAGTGGCTAGGCGCCATGTTGCATACTATTTAAGCTTCATTATTGCAGCAGCTTTTATATAGGTGTTGAAGCTTTCTGGGTAACCCAGCCATTTCACCATTTCAATTTTAAAACTTTTTCCTAAATTAAATGTCACTTTCTGCAACTCCTCGCGGTAAAAGCCTCCAGCGATCTCTTCCCCATTCAAATCTTCAACGTAATACATCATTATCTCGCCTTTAGGTCTCATAGCACTAACTTTAAAAATCTCACGTGTCCATCCTTGCTCAAATCCCTTCGCGAATTTATTTCCCGAACGTGGTAGCCTTACATAATCATTGATTTTGAAATGTGTAGAGTGCGGTGGCGGTGCTCCATCTCTTCTCACCTCTGACAGCGTACCTCTTTCTAAAACTTCGTTAGGTGTTGTGCCAATCGTACGATGGTGTGGACGATTGTATGATGATGCCAATGACCAGAGAACGTTTATATATCTGTATGTGTTTTTATGTATAAAATAGCGATGCATGCGTTCCTTTATGGTACGTTGAACTCTTTCAGCTAAAGAGGCCTTGTGTATAAAACTGCTAGTGTAGTAATTGATATTAAACTCTGTCAGCATGTTCTGAAAAGCGCGACCTATAAATTCTTTCCCCATATCCGTACAAAAATAGCCAGGAACCCTTTTTTCTTTTAACATCAACGTTTTGGTCGCTTTAGCAAGTGTTTCAGGCGATTTATTTTTCAGAGGAATTAGCTACAGATATCTAGAGAATACATCTATTATGAATAGGATGTAGTGGTAACCATCGTTATACACTGAATATCTTTGCATGTCTGTTAAATCCGCTTGCCAAATAGAGTCAATCGAAGCCGCTGTTGTCTTGGCCGTTTTAAACCGTTTTCTCACCGGTTTATGAAGTGTATAAGCATCCTGTTCCCTCAAAAACCGCTCAACATCTTTTTCCCCTACTCCGTAAACACTCTGTACAGTCTATTAACGCCACCATCGGAGGCGGGGTTAGAAATGTTAACCATTTGCGTATTTTAGAGACACGTGGATAAGGTTGGCCGTTTGTTCTCTTCTTTCTCTTCTTCAGAGACGCTGCTGCTGGGGGCGATGGCGTACTCAGTTGTGACACATGCAAGACTTGATCCAGGTCTTTTAACCTATTCAAATTACCTATCAATGTTTTGGGGACATTTATTTGTTGTAGTCTTGCTTTAATATGTTTCCATCCTGTTGGTGAGGGCCTGTCCCACTTTCTCACCAGATCTGAAAAATGTCAACGATGTTGGATCCTTGTACCCTTGTTCCTTCAACAATGACCTCGCCTGTATCGGCCCACTGTATGATGGGGTCCTCACTCAATAGATTATAAAGACTTAAGCCTTTATTCCTCAATGTATGTGGGAGACTGTTTTTTTAACACATGTTCGATGTCTTGTGTTTCGTTGTTCTTTGGTTGGTCATCTCTAACGTCGGGTCCAGGTCCTGTGTCGCCATGCTCAGCGCTGCTCGCGCTGTGCCTAATAACCACGGGGAGCTCTGTCAGGTTCTTATAATCTTCGTACTCATGAAGAAATTTCTGCAAAGCCTCTTGGTACACGATCCTTTTCTCATCAGGTGACTTTTCACTGTTTAATAGGGCTAGCAACTCGCTTTCCATTCTTTTAAGCCTGCTTTTACGGGGTTCGAGAGCCGTGTCTGGAATCTTTGAACTTTGCAATGAAGCATACACCTCGTGCGGAATCACTACCACCTTCTTCATTATATTAATCTAGTCAGTAAAGGACCCAAAACTGAAAATAAGATGGGGAGGAATGAGCCTTCTCTTTGTACAATAATTCGCTTTTTCTTACCCACAGTTGGACTTTTAAGAGCGAGCGCTCGTATTATGTTCTTGTAACGACATAAGCGAGCCTTCTGAGGGGGTTTCTTTGGCACATTACATTTTATAACATTAAGACAGATTTCACAGATTCATTTTAAAAGAGTCGGAGTCGATATTTTTAACAAACATCTGTTGCAGTGCCGGGGCAATCGTTGATAGATTTTTATTAATTCACGATATTTCTTCAACCTATTTGTCATTCTGGAATATACACCGTTTCAGGTTCGTTTGGGAATATATTCGTTCTTAGAAGCACCCTAAACGTGTTTCGCGGGTGAAGGTCACAAAGCAAATATCCATAACGCTGGCTTGTGGCTTCTTTATAAACTTCCAAAAACTCCTTACGTTGATTCGGGAACATTTGATTGGCTAATACCACAATTTGTAACACATCTCTACGTTGTGCGAATAAACTAGATATTTTGTATTTAACGACACATCGCGCATGTATCTATTTTTGAAAAATAGATTCTGGTTGATGAAGAATACGCTTATGTTAAGATGGTGGGAGAACACTGTAAATGTCTCGGCAAACGTTTTATCCATTTCGAACATGAGATCGTCAATTACAATAACTGTATGCTCATTACCTTTTAAGGAATTAACGTCATATACACCCTTGTGGAACAAAATTTCATCTTGGTACTCGATGAACACTGACTGATACGTCGAATAGCACCATATTACTTTATGCACAAATTTTGAGAACATCTTCCCCTTATCTTTAATGATTCTAAGCATAAATACAGTTTTTCCACATGTGGAAGGGCTTGTGAACCTGAATTTTTCTACAGATTCCATCTCTAACACGTCACACCCCTAAGTGAGACATTTACAAAATATTACAAATTTTGAATGCTGTTCCTTATATTTTGTTTTTCTTCTCCCACAGAACCGTGAATGACGGCGATGTACAGCCCCCAATCTTCGATATCACAGACGAACCCGATGACCGTGCAGCTAAAGAACCCTTCCCCGCTGACGAACCCTCACCAGTGACACCTGTAGCATGCAACAGTTCAAAGCGGAAGCATGATGAAGAACCCTCCACGTCAGGTATAAAGCGTGCCAGGATTGCGCCGGTTGTTAGACCCCCAGTAATAGAGCCCCAACCCTCTACGTCTTACGACACAACCCCCACAATAGTACCTTCCTCAAATATAACCCATTATTCAGTTCCGGGTACTTCCTCACAGCAGCTTCTCATACTGTGGAGGATGGTATAAAATTCGAGTTGGTGCGCACCGCTACCCCCCCCTGCCCTGACTAGAAATCGGTACGTGGTCAGGGTTGACCCTGGATCCCTGTATACCAATGGACTGCGGCGCGTAGTTGAACGTATTGTGGAGTTTGCCCTTCAAACCGCGATGAACATGAAGTCTGGACGAGGTTATCCTTCAGGTTCGGGTCAGATGACTGGGACGTAGATGATTTTTGGGTAGTAATACCGTTCAGACGTTTGGCGGCTGTAGACATAGAATATATCTTGGGCCGTATAATGCAGGCCTCTCAAAGTAGTACAGCCTTCAATATGGACAACTTCATGGTAGATATTGACAGAGTATTCCGGGTTGCGGGTCATAATGCCACACCTTATCCTCTTAATTTCAATTTTCCGGTTATTTAAAGAAAGCATTTAAACGTCGATCGTGGTTGTGGTTTTATAGCAATAATCTTATCTCATATGTTGACTGTGCTAAATACTTGGACGCAAAAATTTTGGCTGCCTACGGTTGTGCAGCGTTCCCGTAAACTGGTTTCAGAGTGTAAGCTTGAGTTTGAGTGTAATATGGGTCCTGAAGAACTGAGAAGTGCCGAGCAGGAAATGAATGCACGTATAGTCGTATTTGGAATGGATGGTCGTCGTAGGACTGTGTATGTTTTTAAAAGCAGCGTGACAGATCATGATTTGTGTAAGGGATATCTCGAGTTCGCTGATGATATGGTGAAACATTGTAAGGATTGCTACATGGTATGTGAGCAGTGTCAAAACCCCAAATGTGAAAGTCGTTTAGTTGAAACCGAGAAGAGGGAATGTAATGTGTGTAGACGTATATTTTTTAATAACACTGGTATGCATATGAAATTTTTTTGTCTGCTGTGAGGGTTTTTTCAACTCATATTATATAATTCGACCATGCTGAATTCGAAAATGACATTGGTTTTCCTCAATCAGGTCAGGTTTTTCTCTATTGGCCATTTATTATAAGTCCAATTTTATCCCCAAATTTATTGATTTTTTTAGCTTAAACACTGTAGATACGAGTAATATTATAAGAACACTCGTGAAAAATGAAAACATTGTGTGAATAAATACTTTTATTCATACAATGAATATGGAAAAAAGTTTATTGAGGAAGGAATGAAGTTTTTTTGGCTTTCCGTCTGTGTTTTTCTTCGGGCACGTCTCGCTTCAAACACCAGCAATAGTCCGCCAGCATATTGATATCCCAGTTTCCCTGGTACCTCTCTTCCATTATTTTGATATCTTGGTGAAATCGTTCACCCTGTTCCTCACTATAATCCCCGCAATTTTCAGGAAAAAGTCCAAGTGGGACCACAAAAAGTGCATTTTTATGGACATGCGCGACCCATGAGCTTTGAAAGCTTCCATCAAGTTTTCGACAACGGACTCGTATTCTGGACTTCTACGCTTGCCAAGAAAATCAGTGACAACTGATTTGAATGCCTGCCAGGCATTCTTCTCAGTTGGAGTCATTGCGTTTTCGAACTGAGTATCCTTGATCAAAGTTCGAATTTGAGGACCATCAAAAACCCCAGCATTTAGTTTAGCATCAGATATATGAGGAAATTTACTCTCGAGATATCGGAATGCTGAACCCTCCTTATTCATTGATTTGATGAAATTTTTCATCAAGCCCAGCTTAATATGAAGTGGTGGGAGCAAAATTTTTGTTGGTGGTACAAGGGGCACTGAAACGACATTATGCGACCCAGGTTCAAAATTCTCTCTGGATGCCCATTCACGCTGTGCATGGTGCTTCTCATCCGCTCGGCTATCCCATTTGCAGAGGAAACATGGGTATTTCGTGTATCCCCCTTGCATTCCCAATACAAATGCCAATCTGAAAAAAAATGAAAATATTTAAAGAATTTCGAGAATTTGTTCTATCAGATAAAAAAATCTATGTATTGGACTGTATCACTTCTGTGGGGAAGTTAAGTGTTCTTATACGCTCTCAAATAACCTTTGGAAAAACAACATAGTCAATAGCAATAGTTTACTTATGATATTAGTATTACCTTCAAATCTCCACAGATCCTCCAGTTATGTTGGTCGTATACGAGAGCATCCAGTAAAATTTTCATGTTATCGTAGCTCTCAGTAAGTTGTACGGAATGTGCTACAGGGACTGATGCAACCCTATTCCCAATGTTGAGAAGTACTGCTTTCAAACTTCGTTTAGACGAGTCTATAAATAGCCTCCATTCTGATGCGTTATATGGCAGGCCCAAGGATTCGATTAGCCCCTCAACATTGCAGCAGTACACTAAGGAAGAGGTATTTTCGTGCACTGCAAAAAACTTGCGGAATTCTTCCTCTCGTTTCCTATACCAGGAGAATGTTGTTCCCGGAGCCAGCAAGTTGTCCTCTCGAAGTCGTGAGCCCAAGATCTCGGCAGCTAATTTGGAAAGTCCTAAATCCCTGGTAAGATCATTAAGTTTGGCCTGGTTGAGAGGCCTCGGCTCATTTGAAGCGGTATTTTGAGGTATATACGACTGGGACTGGTCATTGGCATTGGTCATTGATTCATCATCAGAATCATCGAAGTCCAGGGTTTGAGGTGGGTCGGGTATTGGAATTCCAGGACCATGGGGTACAGGTCTCATAGCAGAAGGAATGTCAGGGTATACAACAATGTGTTTATTCTTCTTGTTAACTCCTGAAAATAGAAACACAGAAACATGGATATAAAACTTGCATATGAAATAGAAGAAGCATTCAGACAGTGGCGGCTCGTGAGGGAAGGCTGCGGTCTGTAAGATATGAAATAGGTCGATGGAGTCTGTATATTTTCTTTCTTTTTCATTCATATTGTCCCTTCGGGGACAATATGAATGAAAAAGAAAGAAAATATACAATCATTGTATATGTAAATGTAACTTGTATAACAATATGTATGTGTAAATGTATTTTCTATAACAATATGTATATGTAAATGTATGATTACCATTATGGTGAATATTATGCTATATATGGTGAATATTACATTATGGTGAATATTATGTCAAGTTTCATACGAGGATTTCAAAATATTTAAGAAAAATAAATTTATAAGCCCACCTTGGAGGTTTGTCATGCAGAAATAGCAATCTGTCACGTGATCCTTTCCTTCTCTCCAAATCATGGGAATTCCAAAAGGCAAAGATTTCGCTCTGCCTTTGCTCCATCTTCTCAAATTTTCAATGCACGTCTTGCAGCACATATGAGGGGCGAAATTTTTGTCCTGGTCCCCTAGCTTAATTCCAAAGTATGCTCTATACATTGTCTTCACAAATTTAGTGATTTGGGACTGGTTATTTGGCATGGTAACCGTCCCACATATGTAGCAGAATCTATTGGGATCATTTTTACACGCTCTATTCATTATGAAATATTTTATCTACATGCCTGAAAAGTAAAAAAAGATATTATACAAGTGAAACAAGTGATGATAGATGTTACTGTTCCAATTCCGCTTTGACAAAATCACGAAAAATTCTATTTTACTTATGAGGCCATAGCCGGATAACCTGAGCTGATTGAGAAAAACGGATTGCAGATTCGAAATCAGCAGGAAAAACTCTATAAGAATCACTTACAAAACCCTTGACAGCAAAATTGATGCATACCAGTGTAATAAATGCTTTGAACTCCATAAATCAAATGGCACTTGCAGGAAAATGAGGATTTGTAAGTGCGGTATGTTTCACATGATGGATAACTGGGGAAATTTCAAACATAAATGCGATGAAATTCACTGTTCTACATGTCATGAAAAATATACACTGCGTTCGCACGTATTAACCAGATTACTGTACATTTTCTCCAATGTTTTCAAAAGTTTTTCCCGATTTGAATGAAATTTGTAGCAAATAATCACTATATATAGCAGCATTGATGGTATTCATTTCGATAAAATATTTTGATGATTAAAATAATTATCTCATTTTATTGAAAAATATGTAAAATATTGTGTTCCGAATTATTAAGCAAGTATTCTATTTATGGATCTAAATGGTGAAAATGGGTAAGAAGAAGGGTTTAACACTAAGTGAGAAAAGAAAAATAGTCAAGTTACTCGCTGAAAATATAAAATCTATTGAAATTGCGAAGCAGTTTGGCAGAGCTTATCGAACTGTAAACAAGTTTGTAGCGGAGGGTACCAAACTGAGGCAGCGAAGTGATAAAGGGGCTATAAGAAAAGTGACAAGGCGGCAGGTATCTGTAATCAAGCGCAAACTGCAAAGCATCCATTGTCCTTAAGTAAAGAGGTTTTTGAGCAGGCTGGCATACATAATGTACAAAGAACATCTCGATGTGGAATCCTCCAAACAATTGGCAAGACGTATAAACCTACGATTCAGTCACCATTAACACCCAGGTACAAGAAGCAGCGTGCTGAATGGGCGCGTCAGTACGTGAAAACAGATTTTAATACTGTATTGTTAACTGATGAATGAAGAGCAACCCTTGAGGGATCTGATGGTTGGTCAAGAAGATGGATTGCTAAGGGTCAATCTCTACCATGGAATGAGGTTTTCTTTTAAAAAGTTTGTGTAAGACTGGGCATTCATTTTTACACCATCAGGCACTCTGTATGGGACAGCTACTTCATTGCCTATCAATCCTGCCCAAAACATGACACTACCTCCACCTTGTTGGCGTCTTAATCTCGATGGTAGAAATTGGCTCTCAGCAATCCATCTTCTTGACCAAACATCAAGTCCCTCAAGGGTTGCTTTTCATTCATCGGTGAGCAATACAGTATTAAAATCTGTTTTCACGTACTGACGCGCCCATTCAACACGCTGCTTCTTGTACCTGGGTGTTAATGGTGACTGAATCGTAGGTTTACACGTCTCGCCAATTGTTTGGAGGATTCCACATCGAGATGTTCTTGGTACATTATGTATGCCAGCCTGCTCAAAAACCTCTTTACTTGAAGACAATGGATGTTTTGCAATTTGCGCTTGATTACGGATATCTGCCGCCTTATCACTTTTCTTATAGCTCCATTATCACTTCGCTGCCTCAGTTTGGTACCCTCCTACAAACTTGTTTACAGTTCGATATTTTACATATTTTTCGATATTTTACATATTTTTCAATATTTTACATATTTTTCAATAAAATGAGATAATTATTTTAATGATCAAAATATTTTATCGAAAAGAATACCATCAATGCTGCTATATATAGTGATTATTTGTTACAAATTTCATTGAAATCGGGGAAATCTTTTGAAAACATTGGAAAAATGTAATCTGCTTAATACGTGCGAACGCAGTGTAAGGCGGATGGAGTGAGGCATGTTATGTGAAAGATGCTAAGCCTAAAATAGCCCTTGTATAACCGTGTACTATGATATAGAAACTTACACGAACGCTGAAACGAAAGAGGTTATTCCACATTTATTCGTAAGTCAGACTATCTGTGATGAGTGCATGGAGATCGAGTGTGGCGAGTGCCACAAATGTAGAAAACGGACAAACGTTTTTAAAACGAATGCAGACGGCAGCACTGTGTAACTCTTTGTATTCTATATTGTCAAATTAGCGGACAAAGTTCAAAAAATTACTGTGTATATTCTTGCCCATAACGGGGCGAAATTTGACACACAGTTCCTTTATAAGGAGTTGCTTGAACACGAGTCGTCTGCGATATTTACAGGTGATCCCTTGAAAAGAGGCAACAAACTAATACAGATGCAGATAAGAGGTAATGTAGAGTTTAAAGACACCCTGCTGTTCACACCTTGTAAATTAGCAAAGCTGCCCAAGGTCATGGGGGTAGCCGCTGAAGTTTTAAAAGGTATTTCCCTTACACATTCCTCACTAACGAAACTTTGAATTACGTAGGACTACCTCCACCCAAACACTACTGTAACTATACCAACATGAGTGATAGTGAGCGTGAAGATTTTGACCACTACTACAACAGTTTTACTGAAGCTAGTCCTTACAATATAGCTGATGAATGTGAACATTATTACGTGAATGATGTGCGTGTGCTTAGGGTATGTTTCCAGGCCTTTAGAAGGATGTACATAGCCTGTTTCAAATGCGATCCGCTGCAAGTCACGACCACGATCGCCTCATTATGTTTTATAGTGTTTAAGAATAATTTCATGCCTAAAGACACCTTAGCAGCCATTCACAGAAACAACCCCCGCAGTTATGGGCACAAGGCTATTTACTGGCTCATATACCTACAGCAACAGACCGGGGTATACATAAAACAAGCCCGCAACACGGATGAAGTACCCGTTAAGGTCAATGGTCGTGTTTTTTGGGTTGATGGCCTAAGTGAGGATCCAGCCACTGGTGAGAAAACTGTGTATTCCTTTAACGGCTGTTGGTGGTATGGATGCATGCCCGCGCGCTGAATGTGCCATCACAGGGGACCTTTACGGAAGATCCTCCGCCGGCAGCCTCGCATGGACCCGTAACCGTGATCAACTTATAGGCTCCCAGTTCACTCACAAAATCGTGAGGGAGCATGAGTATGATGCACGGTTGGAAACAGATGCCCAATACCGTGAGGAAATAAGGGCCATCAAACGTTCAATAGTGTTGGACCCCCTCAAATGTGGTGACAGCTTGTTTGGAGGGCATACAAACCCATTGAAGCTATGCTTTCCGCCTACGGAGGGCGTGAAACTCCACTACTACGACTTCTGCTCTTTATACCCCTACGTGATGAACAATCCATACCCAGTAGATGCGCCTGAAAAAATGGTGGGTCCCACCATACCAACCATCGGGGAGTTTTCAGCTAACTTGAATGAGCGCTACTTTGGACTCTCTTTCGCAAACGTGCTCCCCCCTCGCGATTTATGGATGCCGATCTTACTCATCGTTATAGATCACAAGCTCATGTTTCCCCTGTGCATGAAGTGCGCAGAGGAGAAAAACGGTGATTGTAACCATACAACCAAGCAGCGTAAGATCAGAGGTGTATATACAAGCCCTGAGCTGGCCCTAGCCGTTCGTCACGGGTACAGAATATTGAAGATACATGAGGTGTGGAGGTTTCAGAAGCTACCTAACCTTTTCACACCATATATAAACGTTTTTTAGAAGGATAAAGTAGAAGCATCAGGATATCCGCGAGGGGTTGATACCGAAGATGAAAAAACGGATTATATTCAGCGTTACCGTGCCCATGAAGGTATACAGCTTGACCATTCCCAAATTGTTAAGAATCCTGGCAAGCGCTTAAGTGCAAAGTTGTGTCTAAAGAGTCTTTGGGGAAAATTTGCACAGAATACCGCCAAAAGGAACGTTCATTTGACACAGTTATAGTGAAGTCTGGGATTATGCCATCGCTCCCGATAAAGAGGTTATGCAGATCGTGAATGTAGGTAATACCTACATACTAAAGTACAACATCACCAAACTGGCAACAGATACCTCACGGGTTACAAACATACCTGTAGCCAGCTTCACAATGGCCTACGCCCGCATCAAACTTTGGAGTCCACTGCACTCTCTTGGACGGAGGGTACTGTACGCTGACAGATAGCGTGATATTCACAGCGAGGGAGGGTGAATACATGCCTGCTATTGGGGAAATCCTCGGAGAGCTAACTGATGAGATCAAGGACGAGTATGGTGATGGTGCATACGCAGACTCGTTTGCATCAATAGGGCCAAAAACCTATGGGTACGGGTGAGGGTGGGGGATGATATGAAGTATATCGTGAAGGCTAAGGGTATCACGCTTAACCACCCTAACCATCGAGTCGTTAACTTTGACACGTTGAAGGATCTAGTGTGCTTGGAAGATGAGGGTGACCAGCCACCCCAACTAACTGTGGGGACGCACAATTTTCGGGCGCAGAAACTAGGGGGTGTGAAGGAACTTAGGGGCACGAAGGTATGTCGTAACACCTATAGAAAGCGTTACCAGGTGCCTGGTACCTATGATACTGTACCCTTTGGCTACCTTAATCCCTGATTGCATTTATATATGTGTGTTGTTAATGATATGTTTATTTATCACGTATATATTTGCTTCAATTAAGGTTTCATTTTCTCCTTTGCGTGCGTGCGTGTGTGTGTGTGTGTGTGTGTGTGTGTGTGTGTGTGTGTGTGTATACAGTAAAAAGCTAAGCTCCGCTCACTGTAAGATTGGTCACGTGAATCCTGCCATTACCTGAGCATATCTCTATCCCTGCGTGCTCAGTTGACCTCTGCATACCCTTGAGCTCAGACGTGTATTCTCCCGAGGCTACATTGAGCCGTGCGAAGGACCAAGATGTTCAAAGACTCTATGGATATTCTGGCGAGGGCATTGTAGGATTTCGTAGTACAAACGATGTATTGAAGTATGTTGTACACCTAACCTTTATAAAAGCTCACATATATCGCGAAGTAGAAGAAACAACACGTTCAGAAGATAAGCAACTTTTATGGATAGTGAGCCTTGTTGAATGGTATGACAAGCGATATTATGTCATGTTACATCATACCGACTACTCGTACCCTACTGTTGAGAATGTAGATCTTGTCATCATGGAGAATCTTAAGTATTTTTACCACTATATTAATATACATCATGACGAGGTTTATAGTGAGGTTGTGGCTAATGGTCTGTGTGAGTTTTTAACAGACTTTAGAGAAGAGTATCGCTTGTTAAACAAAAAGGATAAATATGGGAATATGTTTCTCTCAAATAGTACACCGGATTGTGAAGATGTTTAGTTTGTGGAAATGAACATCTGGTGAGTGATAAAACATTAAAGCCGGTATTGCTTCATGTAGCGGAAAATTCTGTTTGTCCAGTATAATGGGCACAAGTGTTCGAACAAGCCTGTACACGCTTCAGCAGTTTATGGTGTGACTCGCTCCCCCCAGCGAGCCACCCACCCGTGTACCTCACCCTTTCGAAACCCACGAGTTCGACCAAACCCGTACACGTTTCATCAGTGTGACTCACTCCGCCCGTCGAGCCGATCCTCCCACCTGTGGTTCATAGTCATCTCAGAGTTTGAACCGACTAGACGTGCGAATACGATGGAACGTCCTTTGAGAAGCATTCTCAACGTAATGTTATTTATTTAAGTGTTGAGGCGATGAATAGAGTCTTCGTGATAGTTGAGAAGTGGGGAGAGGACCATTATAAAATACCTGCAGGTGTAGGTACAGGAAGAGAGCAGATTAGTGATGCCCCATCATATGCCGTTGTTTGCACGTTGTGTATAAATAACGATCAGCCATGCATTGATATACGACTGATGTGGAGGAATGCATCTGATAACAAAGTTCTTGTCCCTACGCGAAACCGTTTCATCCTTGACAGAATGTTTGAAATCGTCGGATTCCGCAAGCTGAAGCCTATATTAGACGCTCGTGTTATGGATATGATTTATTTTGACACGGTTCTTGAATACGCATACACCGCCCTGCTCGACGGATTTATCGAATGTAGGAATGAACAAGGTGAGAATGGTCTAGAGCTGGATGCATATTTAAAAGGTTTAGACTCTTCGAAATATCCCGAACTTTGATACAAAGCACTTGAGCGGTACAGGGCTGAGCTTTCCTACACTCTTCATCCTGAAGAGATGCATCTCTATATAATGAGTAGCTGTCGTTACGACTTCGAAGATTATTTCAATTGCCGCTATGCAGACTGAAGAAGAGTTCACGATTGAAAAGCTGAGGACGGTAAGAAAAAACCCTCGATTGGAAAGGAGTGTTTATAAACTTTTATTTAATAATGATGTTGTGGATAACGATGACCTCTTTGTGCGTGCTTTTGATTGTATTGTGTCCGTGTTTAAAGAAAACTTGCCAACCGAATGTAAAGTGGGAACAAAAATAGTATTGAACGATATGAAGGCCATTTATATCGAGTATAGGCGACCGCACACATTGAGCGGTGAAGTAATGGTTGGACGTATTTACCGTGTAGTGCAAAGTAATAACGATGTGAATGTAGACTCTATTACTTGTGAGTTTAGCGTTTTGCGTCGTAGAACAAAGTATTTTGATGTATATTTATTTATTTAATTATTTAATTGTGTGTATATAATATATATAAATATATATATATATATATATATATATATATATATATATATATATATATATATATATATATTTCCTGTACTAATATGCAACTGATTATACCTCTTGGTTTTGTATATTATTATCTTCATTATTTTTAATTATTTAATATAACTATATATATTTTTTTCTTTTACTAATATATTGATGGTTATACTGCAACGTTTTGTATATTTTTGATTATATATTTCTCGTTCGTATTTCTTATGCTATTATTATTTTTGATCATATATATTCCATTGTATATTTATTTTGATTATATATTCATCGTTCGTATTTCTTATGCTATTATTATTTTTGATCATATATATTCCATTGTATATTTATTTTCTCTATATTTCGTGAAATTGAATCCATTAAGTCGTCTAAATAACAGAATGATGTAATGGTGTTTTATTTAATTTTTTGGTTGTACATGACATTTAATTACAGCAAATGGCTGCCTTCTAAAACGGATTTCTAAACCAACTCTCAAAAATACTGTATAGCGCAATCTGGCAACCCTAAATGCCACCTGAACAAGCCATTTACACCTTGTAAGTCAACTGGCTGGTTAAGCCTGAATAAATGCTTTAATTAAATAAATAGCGCAATCTGGCAGCTCAGCCAGCAAATAAGCCAATGTTGATTAAGCCAGCTGGCTGATTAGGAACATATTAAGACAACGGTTGCTCGGCTGAAGTCTTAAAATGCGCTTGGCTCCTACCAAGCGGAACACCTCTCTTCCTCTCTCTCTACTTCTCCTCTTTTCTCTTGGGGAATAAATCCGCATCCAAGTTGCATAACGCCTTGTTGCTCTCACAACATTCCCCCTTTGTTGCATAACATCTCTTGCAACATTCCCCGTCCCCCTTGTTGCATAACTTATGCAACATTGGTCAACATTTTAAATTGCATCTGCACTCTCTCCTTTGCGCCCATGCTACTTACACGTACCAATTTCACCAGATACCTTTTATTTTTTGCAACAAAGTGTATTCAACACGGAACTTCAACAAATCATTTGCAAGTTGCTCATTCTTTTTTGCTAGCATATCTGGCAACTATATCCATCAGTTAGCACAAAATTGCCAGTACCCATCAACACACACACACAACACACATCTACGACACCTACCACCAAGACAATTTAAAACCGTTTTCGCATACCGTTAAAACATTAGAGGCTTTAAAATTTCGTATAAAGTTAATACACTCATATATTTATATATATACATTTAAACTGCAAACACGCAGTATAATTAACGTAAAGAAGGACGACGCTTCTATAGGAAAATATTCCGCGCAAGATGAGAGAAAGAGAACGAAACAAATGAAAAAATGTGGTAACCACCCGGGAATCGAACCCGGGATCTTCCGATTGCCGGTCAATATGATAACCATTAACCATGGCCTCACTCAATCAAATGCCGGTAATTCTTCTACATACCGCGCAGAAACCAATGCCCAAGGGGGCACCTCCCGCATGCCGTACATTATACCATTTAAACTGCAAACACGCAGTATAATTAACGTAAAGAACGACGCTTGTGTAGGAGAATATTCCGCGCAAGATGAGAGAATGTAGAAGAAATTACGGCATTGATTGAGTGAGGCCCATGGTGTAATGGTTATCATATCTGACCGGCAATTGGAAGATCCCGGGTTCGATTCCGGGTGGTTACCTCATTTTTCCAATTTGTTTCGTTCTCTTTCTCTCATCTTGCGCGAAATATTCTCCTATACAAGCGTCGTTCTCTTACGTTGATATATATATATACAGGGTGGCGGAAAGTAGTCCCTATTTGATGGTAAAAAAAATACGTATATTATCCATTTATTCAGAAGAAATAATATGAAAAGTAGGCATACAGGTAGGTTTTCTCTAAAATTCAATGTGGGCTCCACACTCTTTCCACCAGCTTCTGGAGCCGCCGGAATGGCGTCCACTGACTTTAGCAGGAACTCCAGCGGGATGGAGGACATGACTTCCCGAATTCGGTCCTCCAGTTCTTCCATGTCCTCGGTTTGTGCGGTAGACTTCTTCCTTTACCCACCCCAAAGAAGAAGTCGCACGGTGTCAAGTCGGGGCTCCTGGCCTGGCCATTGATGGGACCACGACGACCCATCCAACGCCCAGGGAAGTGGGCATCCAGCCACTCACGGACAACAAGAGCGAAGTGCGGAGGGGCGCCATCTTGCATAAATATCAGATCGTCGATGTTCTCCATGTGCTGACAACCGGCTAGATCTCGTTTCGAAACATAGCAAGGTACCGCTCAGCATTCATGGTGTTGCGCAGAAGGAACGGGCCCACAAACCTGATCTGAGGTCATACCCACCCCCGTTACACTGAACCGATTCTGCCGTTTTTCAGCGGTAACCGTGCGACTTCTTTCTTGGGGGTGGGTAAAGGAAGAAGTCTACCGCACCAAACCGAGGACATTGGAAGAACTGGAGGACCCGAATTCGGAAGTCATGTCCTCCATCCCGCCGGAGTTCCTGCTAAAGTCAGTGGACGCCATTCCTGGGCGGCTCCAGAAGCGGTGGAAAGAGTTTGGAGCCACATTGAATTTTAGAGAAAACTACCATGTATGCCTACCTTTTCATATTATTTCTTCTGAAATAAATGGAAAATATACGTATTTTTTTACCAATCCAAATAGGGAGCTACTTTCCGCCCACCCTGTATATATATATACAGTATATATATGTGTATATATATATATAATATATATATTATATAATATATATATATATATATATATAATATATATATATATATATATATCTGATATAATATACGTCAGAGACACTTGAGTCCGGCGGTTGATTGCCAGTTCCGATCGGAACGGGTGGTGCTTGGCGTCGACCTGAACCTGGGAGGGACGAACTATTATAGGTTAATCTTGGTGTAGAGACCGCCGCACCTCCTCCTCGAGGAGGATACAGCCCTGAACACCGAACTCCGTAGCCTGCTATGGGACAGGGTATGTGTAGTTTTAGGAGACTTCAACTGTTGCAGCATAAACTGGGAAGACAGGATGCTGATGCCGAAGGGAGGAGGCTAGTTGACTTTGCTGATGAGAACTTCCTGAATCAGGCGAAAGCGTTCTAGACTTAGTATTCACGACCGAAGACAACCTCTTCACTGGCCTCATCGTTGACGAATCTTTGCGCGGGAGTGATCACGGTCTGATTAGGTTCTGTGTCTGCGTCCCTCGGGTGAAGCGTAGTAACTCGAGAGGCAGTAAGTTCGATCTACGGCGGTGGACTTTGTTGGCCTCCGGGATAGCGTACGTGAAATGGGGTGTGGAGTGCATTCCTGGACCAATTTATGGTGCTGCAGTCTGCTGCCATACCCTCAAAACCGGTCACCCCTGCTTCAACGCAGCCTCTTCTTCCTCTGTGGGATTCGCCCTTAGCCTCCTCTTTCCTCCATAAAAAAAAAGATTACGTGAAGTTAGGCTAAGTTAGTTTATTTTATGTCTGGTTAAGTTCAGTTAGATTAGGTTGATTCTGATTATGTTATAGGATCAACTTTAATAATGAAGTCTACCTAATTCAGTTATACCTAGGTTATAAACCTAGATCTTATTTTGTTTTCTCAGTGCTCATGATAAAATCTTGATGAAAACGACCTGTTGAAAAGTTATGAACCCGCATCCGTTGAAGTATCCACTAATTTATTATTCTTTTAAGTGTTATTTGACTTCAATATAAAAGTAATTGTGTTACAGTAGACTGGATTATAGTATGTAGAAGTTAAATTGGGTTAGGTCTGGTGAGGTTAAGTTGGATTTATAACGATGGAATTTGTTTAAACCAAATAACAAAGATTTTACTTTAGTGGTAAATCCTATAAGCAAAGAGTAGTGTGCAGTTTACCCTCATTTGTTCGCAAGTGTTGAGAGCAGCGTTTAATTGTACTAACTTTATATAAGGAAACTTTTACAGCGCGAGTAGTTAACTGGCTAAGCTAAGTTTTGGTAGGCCAATCCTATTAAGATGATGAATCCAGGCACATTCTGATACCCTTAAAATACTTGGAGCTCTATTGATGAGATCCATCCATGCTATGGGGCTATACTAGAGAGGGTGCCACCCATTTGGCACAGCGTCTAACCACTGGTTTGTATATGATAGAACCTAGAAGTTGTTAAGTCTTTTGAGCACAATAGGTGATTTAAAAAAGTTCGTCTAATTAAATTACTATTTATAATTGGTGAAAGACAGCAATAAGTCCTATTAATTTGAAATAATGCCCAAGTAACCATGTATTCCATCTCCACATCACGGGTAAGATAATAAACCCTTATCACATTGTACAAATTGGTGATTTCACGACCTCTAAAGATGTACACTATTCAAAATCTTACAGATTTTCATTCACAAGCCAAATATTTAACACACAACTACCGGTGCTACTGTAGTATGCGGTCTACCTACGATTCGGCGGTCTACCTACGATTCGGCGGTCTACCTTTTAATTATAGCTTCTTATCTTATTATTTTATTATTAGGTTAATTGTACGCCCTTGACGATTGGTTAGGTTAAGTCGTGATATTTTCGTTAAAACTAACGAAAATATCACGACTTAACCTAACCAATCATCAAGGGCGTACTGTAGTATGCGGTCTACCGTTAAGTATGCGGTAGTAGTATGTTTAACTTCTTTAATAATTCTTTAATTGTGTAAATTAAATTATAATTCCTTTCAATTCATTTTCAATTCCTTTTAAATATTTTGAACGGTAGACCGCATACTACAGTAGAAACTTAACGGTAGATCGCATACTACGGTAGAAACTTAACGGTAGACCGCATACTACAGGAGAAACTTAACGGTAGACCGCATACTACGGTAGAAACTTAACGGTAGACCGCATACTACAGTAGCACCCAACTACCACGATCAAAGCACCCTGCATAACTTAAGCTGAGAATATACGCTATTTACCATCCATTCACAACTAATTATGATGATAAAATCTTTCTCCATAAATCTTATAGCTACCGAATTAATTATTTATATGTTAATGAACTTCCTGGTAGCTAATTTATTAATTCAGATGCCTACAGAAAGGTGTTAACATTTCACTCACTGAAGTATGGTGTGAAGATTCATTGAAAGAGAAAAGCACACATACACGTGTGTGTATATATATATATATATATATATATATATATATATATATATATATGTTCCTCAGCTTTCTCATGATCGAGGTTAGCATACACTAAACTAATCAGATATATGTATATTTACAGCTCCAATCATTACACTCTTTTAAATTATTGGTAGTTCCTTGGAGCTTGAAGTACAATAAAGTTTAATTCAGCTTTTAGTATCTCTGTCATCCAATTATTAATTTTATTTACTCGAAACACAAGGCTCTCTCCCCTTCTCTCTATTTATCTCTCTATTTATCTATTTATATATATCATACATAATTGCATGATACCGTTTCAGATAGAATCGGATCCCTAGTTCAGGGTTGTTTGGTTTTAGAATTTATAGGATTATAAGTTTTTATGAATTTTAAAAGGATGTAGGAAAATTACAGACGTAAATTTTTATTTATTTATTGATCTAGGGTTTCTTTTTTTCATAATATTCTCCTAAAATCGTCATCATTATTAACCAACCCACGCAGACACATTTCCATACTTCCTGACCCCCATATTCCGTATGAAAACTAGCGAGCCTACCAAAATTTCACCAAAGTCATTTCACTTAGAGCTTAGCATCAGACTTTTTAAATCACAAAGCAAACTAATTTATCGAAACATATAAATTAATGTATTTTAAGCCAATATATGAAAGCAAAGTAGCGTATTTAGTATGCCTACAGTTAATAATGAGCAGAGTAACTAGCTGTCTGATCTCATTTGGTAGGCTATCCCACAGGGGGCAAGAAGGTCTTTGAGGGATTCTCTTGTCCTTCTAGCGCCTTGTAACTCGCTCTAACATATATATTAGATTTCTTATATTTGACTGACTGGAGTGAATATAACATAGCACTTCACTATGAAATTGACTCAGTATATAAATGTAATTATGGGGTTACATAAATCAGACACTAGACTCTATGTGGGTGTGTAGGGCCGTAGGCCTACGCTGATATTCTAATCATCAGCCGTGTAAACCATCATTAACATAGCCTAAATGTAGGTTCTATATGTAAAAAAATCTATATATAGGCTCCATGGCTACGAACGGATAGAACTCTCTCTCTCTCTCTCTCTCTCTCTCTCTCTCTCTCTCTCTCTCTCTCTCTCTCTCTCTCTCTCTACGGGCGCTCTTAGCATCAGAATACCAGGATATCGTTGCTATCACCGAGTCCTGGATTCATACTGATCGTAGGGACTACGTTGGGGAGTTCGAAATTCCGGGGTATAGAATGTTTCGCAAAGACCGCACCCGTGGGGAGGGGGGTGGGGTACTAATATACGTCAGAGACACGTTGAGTCCGGTTGACTGCCAGTTCCGGTCGGAACGGGAGCTGCTTGGCGTCGATCTGAATGTGGGAGGGACGAGCTATAGGTTAATCTTGGTGTACAGACCTCCGCATCTCCTCCTCGAGGAGGATACAGCCCTGTACACCGAACTCAGTAGCCTGCTCGGGGATAGGGTGTGTGTAGTTTTAGGAGACTTCAACTGTCGCGGCATAAGTGGGAAAACAGGACTGCCGATGCTGAAGGGAGGAGGCTAGTTGACTTTGCTGATGAGAACTTCCTCACTCAGTGGGTCAACGAGCCTACACGAGGCGAAAGCGTTCTAGACTTAGTGTTCACGACCGAAGACAACCTCGTCACTGGCCTCACCGTTGACGAATCATTGGGCGGGAGTGATCACGGTCTTATTAGGTTCGTGTGTGCGTCCCTCAGGTGAAGCGTAGTAACTCGAGAGGCAGTAAGCTCGATCTCCGGCGGGCGAACTTTGTTAGCCTCAAGGATAGCGTAGGAGAGATGGGGTTAGAGGTTGGCGGCGATGTTGAGGGAGTGTGGAGTGCATTCCGGGACGAGTTTATGGTGCTGTAGTCTGCTGCCATACCCTCAAAACCGGTCACCCCTGCTTCAACGCAGCCTAAGTGGTTCAATCGTGACATCGCTTCGGCTATCCGAAATAGGAAAGTAGCGTATAGGAGGGCGAAGGCCAATCGTTCCCACGAGAACACTGAAGCGTATGTCCGCCTGTGCAGGGAAGTGAAGGCGAAGGTTAGGCTAGCGAAACGTAACGAAGAACTACGGGTGGCAAGCCTCTGCAAGGGGAACCCTAAGGAATTCTTCAGTTATGTTAATAGTAGAAAGCCCATTAGAAGCATGATACGGAAGCGGCGTTCTGCGGACCTCCGACGCGGACATCGCTAATGTGTTTAATGAGTACTTTGCGGGAGTGTTCACCAGGGAGGATACCCGCGTCATCCCCGAGCCAGGCGTGAGGCACGAAGGTGCTGGCCTGGATAGTGTTAGATGTACCGCGACAGTCGTTGCCGATAGAATAGACAAACTGAGCGCGTTTAAGGCTCCTGGGCCAGACCAGTTTCTCCCCAGAGTGTTGCGAGAAGTGCGCGACCAGGTGGCTCCCCACCTGGCTACAGTCTTCAACAAATCGTTGGAGATGGGCCAGGTGCCTGGTGACTGGAGGGAAGCCAACGTGACCCCTATCTTTAAGAAAGGGGATCACGAAAGTCCAGGGAACTATCGTCCCATTAGTCTCACTTCAGTTGTAGGTAAATTATTAGAAGGGATAATAGCTGATAGGATCGTTGACCATTTGGATTCCTACAAACTGCTTGGGGACTCCCAACATGGGTTTAGACGGCATAGGTCGTGTCTCACCAACTTGCTCGAGTTTTTCCACGTCATGTTGAGTGAGTACGATAAGAGTAGGGCGATTGATATACTTTATCTCGACTTTCAGAAAGCCTTTGATAAGGTACCTCACCGCCGGCTAATGGCGAAAGTGCGCGCGCTGGGTATCGGTGGGGAAATAGGTAGGTGGATTGAAAACTGGCTGAGGAATAGGCGGCAGAGGGTGGTAATTAAAGGGGCTAGTTCGGGTTGGGCCTCGGTCACTAGTGGGGTTCCTCAGGGTTCCGTTTTGGGGCCGCTGTTGTTTATCATTTACATAAATGATATCGACGGTGGCATCGTCAGTCGGATCGCCAAATTCGCTGATGACACCAAGCTTGGGGCCAATGTTGGGACGCCCGAAGCGATCGAGGAACTGCGTGCGGACCTAGGTAGGATAGGCGAGTGGTCCGAAAAATGGCAAATGCCGTTTAACTTGGGTAAATGCAAAGTGATGCACATTGGCTACGCCAATCCCAAGTCGGACTACTCGATGTTGGGTAGTAATATCGAGGTGACTGATTTAGAAAAGGACTTGGGTGTGCTAATTAGCAGCGATCTTAAGTTTACGAAACAGTGTGTAGAGGTGGAAAAGAAAGCCCAGAAACTATTGGGTTATATCAGGAGGCAATTTCAGTTTCGGAACAAGGAGATTGTGCTCTCACTGTACAATTCCCTTGTTCGGCCGCACCTGGAGTATGCTGCGCGGTCAACTGATCGAGGTTTTCAAGCTCTTACGCGGGTTCAACGATGTCGATTTTAGAAGTATGTTTAGTTTAAATGATAACCCAACTCGCAACAATGGTTGGAAGTTAGATTTGAAACGGTTTAGGACTAGTGTGTCTGGGAATTACTTTACGTATAAGATCTGTGACACATGGAACAGGTTACCTTCGGAAGTTGTGAACAGTTCCTCTGTGGATCAGTTCAAGGAAAGGTTAGACCAAATTTTGCACACTATTTGAGTGTGTAGAAAATTTTCCGTGGCACCCGTTGCCATTGGTACCTCCTCGGTATGGGCCGCAAGGCCTTTTGAGGTACTTCTTTTCCTTGTAACTCTCTCTGATTTGGAAAAGGACTTGGGTGTGCTAATTAGCAGCGACCTTAAGTTTACGAAACAGTGCGTAGAAGTTGTTGGGTTATATCAGGAGGCAATTTCAGTTTCGGAACAAGGAGATTGTGCTCTCTCTGTACAATTCCCTGGTTCGGCCGCACCTGGAGTATGCTGTGCAGTTCTGGTCGCCCACCCTCAGGAAAGATATTGAGAGGCTGGAGCGAGTGCAGGCGAGGGCCACAAAGTTAATCCCTTCCGTTAGGCATATGGGCTACAATCGATGCTTACGTGCCCTGAACTTGTTTTCGCTGGAAACTCGGAGGCTGCGCGGTCAACTGATCGAGGCTTTCAAGCTCTTACGTGGGTTCAACGATGTCGATTTTAGAAGCATGTTTAGTTTAAATGATAACCCAACTCGCAACAATGGTTGGAAGTTGGATTTGAAACGGTTTAGGACTAGTGTGTGTGGGAATTACTTTACGTATAAGATCTGTGACACGTGGAACAGGTTACCTTCAGAAGTTGTGAACAGTTCCTCTGTGGATCAGTTCAAGAAAAGGTTAGACCAAATCTTGCACACTATTTGAGTGTGTAGAAAATTTTCCGTGGCACCCGTTGCCATTGGTACCTCTTCGGTATGGGCCGCAAGGCCTTTTGAGGTACTTCTTTTCCTTGTAACTCCTTATAACTCTCTCTCTCTCTCTCTCTCTCTCTCTCTCTCTCTCTCTCTCTCTCTCTCTCTCTCTCTCTCTACACTTGCGTTTAGGCAACCCACAATTCCATCTCTTTATTGTACTCTTTTTTGTTGTGCATACCATATCCAGTACGTGATTGCAGCCTCTGAATAACTGCATTTGCTTTTATTTAGCTATTTATTAATTGTAGTTAAACAGTTGTTAACAAACCTCAAACAGTAGGCTGTGACCCTGACAAGCTTGCTGAAGTCAGAATGATCTTCATAATTAGTGATTATCTCAATCTTCTCATTTGAAAAGGTTAAATTTGATGTCAGGTTAACTTGTTCCACAGGCCAATGGTCATTAGCTTCAACTGATTCTAACTGTCGCGCTGAACCATTATTCCAGAGGACAAGCGGTCAATCGTGCTGATAGGACGTGTTTCAGTGGTTTTGCTCATTTCTAAGTCGAGCTTTTACCCTGGTTTGTGTTTGTGTAGATTTACTTTATCGTTTTATTTCGATTGTGTGGTGATTTAGCTGGATCCCTATTAGGCCGTTTCCTTTTTTCTTTTTCGGGAGAGGGTCTGGCTTCTAGGCTTTGTCCAGGACCAGGCTTAGCCTTCGGTTAGGTATTTCGGGTTAGTTCGGATAGCCTACCATCTTTCGATTGGCTCTTACGTATGTCTTCACAGGCAGCCCCATCTGAGGATGGGGGGGTGGTTTTCAGGGATTAAAAAAGCCTAGGTCCTCAGACTACCTTAAGGATGTTCCCACTTCTAAGCGCTCAGAGAAATCTCAGTCACATACCAGTTCCTTTCACCACTGTGCCTGTTCAAACTCCTTTTCAGTGCTAGCTTCCCTGCCTTCTAGTACTAGCACTACCGCTGTTGTCCATAGCACCTGCCCCCCCCCATGGTTGAGCATGCTGATGGGCGTCCAGTTTCCGGTGATTGTGAGGTTCTTGGTTCTAAGTTCGGTTCTGCGATAAAAGTTGCCCCTACGCTTCCTTTCAAGACTAAGCCCCTCCTGCGTCGTGACCAACATCATGAAATTACTTCTTACACTTTATATGTTTATATGACTGCTGTCTCTAATAATGTTCGGCTCACTAAGCTCAGTCCCTTTGCCCTTAAGCGGGGTATTGAGGCCCTTCGTGGGAAGGTTAGGTCTGTCAAATACTGTAGGAGTGATAGTTTGTTACTGCAGACTGCTTCTCCATCTCAGCTGCGAACCCTTCTTAATGCAACCTCCTTCTTGCATTAAGAAGGAGGTTGCAAGGAGGTTGCAAGAAGGAGGTTGCCTCCTTCTTGCACCCTTCTTGCGGTGCACAGTCTCCAACCAGTACAATGTTAAGGTAGAATTGGCATCCAAGTTTGATACGATGCAAGGCATTATTCGTGTACCAGAATTGCTAGTTCAACAGATCTACAAAGCTAAGGCTAACAAAGACCCTAAGATCCACTCTAAGTTAGCCGAGAGAAAGGAAAGAGTAGGGGTTAAGTAAGTAGCAAAACCTATCATTCGTGGGTTAACATTCATTCAGAAAAAGAGAAAGAAAGACTCACCATCATCATCCGCCGGCCACTGCTGCCCACAAGTCGGGAAAGTAGTCGAAGAGAACAGGAAAGGGATGAAAGATGAAAAGAAGTAAAATAAGAACGCTTACAAACCATGCAAACACAGTCTTAACTCAAACAATGTCATACCATGCAAACTACAGACATGCAAGTAAAGAGAGGATAAGAAAAGAAAAGAAAAAGTAGGAAGAGTATAACAAAAAGTGGGTTAGTTTACGCTACGAACTACATCTAAGTTCGTGTTAGGCTAAATTTTTTTATATAATTTTATTGCTGGCATATCACAAGCTGGCATTAATCGTCAACAGACGATACATGTTGCTAATTGCTTTATTATTTTAAACGTTAATATTTTTAAAATGTCTATCTAAACGGTTTTTAAACATACTAATGCTTGTAGAGTTCACGACGGACGCGGCAAGATTATTCCATTTATCAATTACTTTAAACGTGAAAAGTTTTTGGCGATGTTAGTAATGAAACGTCTGCCATGCAACGAGTATTGCTGTTATCGAAATTGAACAGTTTGTCAAAATTTACGTTATCGATTTTATTAACGATTTTGAAAACTTCAATAAGCTCCCCCCTTAATTTCCTAGTTTCGAGTGAATGCAAGTCTAACTCTTTAATCCTATCTTCGTAAGACTTGTTGCGTAATGACGGAATTAGTTTCCTGGCGCGCACTCGCGCACTGTTCGCGTACTATTTCCTTATAAAACTAACAAATTAGTTAAACAAGATCTATGGCGTCGAAACCCATGCTGACTACTATTAATCAAATCGCGACTTTCTAAGTGATCGATGATACTATCCCTAACTACGGATTCCAAAAGTTTACCGACAATTGACGGTAAGCTAGTAGGCCTATAATTACTAGCTACTGTGCGGTCACCTTTTTTAAAAATGGGCGTAACGTTAGCTAATTTGAAGTCTTCAGGAATAATCCCGCTTCCAATGACTGATTAAAAATCTTCGTTAAGGGGCCTACGATAACGTCTTTCAAATCTTTCAAATGTAAGGATAAAGCGCGTCAGGGTCTGGAGCCTTGCTAACTTTTAGCTTATCGATATATTGCGCAATCTCACCCTTGTAAACAGTTATTTCATTCAAAATAGTCTCGCTACTAAATGGAATGATATCGTCCACATTGGGGACATTATTTACGTCTTCTACGGTAAAAACTGTCGCAAAAAAGTTGTTAAAAATACCCGCCTGAGCGTCGGAAGCCAAAGCGCCGTTAGCGTCCACTAGAAGGCCTATCTTATCTTTCATCGGCTTACGATTATTGACATAGTCAAAAAACCTTTTCGGATTATGTTTATTATCCGCAGCTATAAGTATCTCTAAATTACGCCTAGCATTCCTAATAGATCTTTTAACCTGACGTCTAAGCTCGATATATCTATTAAAGTTAGCTACCGTGCCATTGCACTAATTAAGTCTATACGCTCTGTTACGCTCGTTTATGAACTCGCCTATTTCCCTAGTCCATCACTTGGGCCTACCATGATTTCTAGCGCGCTTGGGCCTACGAGGCATAAACTCCCTTTCGATATTAAAAAAACTTTCTTTAAACGCCTCCCAATGAAAATTTGCGTCATTACCCATAAATAAGTCACCCCAGTCCACTACGTTCATCCTGTCCGCAAAACTATCAAAATTAGCCCTACGAAAATCAGGGACTTCTATTACGCTACTATCCTTACTGTTTTCTATCAATAGGTTAAACCTAATAGTTTGGTGATCACTACATCCCAAACTCTCACCTACTTCTAAACATTCGACTATATTTTCGTTGTTCGTCATCACCATGTCTAAAATATTATCACCGCGCTTCGTTCGGTAACCATCTGTCGTAAAAAATTATCTTCCATTAACTCAATCAGTCTCAAACCCTCATCATTACCAGTAAAAGTCTCGTAATTAACGTTAGGACAGTTAAAGTCTCCGACAATTATACTAACCCGATTACACTGGTCAACAAAGATTTTTCATCAGAGTAAATGTGTATTGGCTGGATAGCATTTTTCACGCTGATTCCAAAACTGCATTCAGATTTTTTCTATCACGTATAGTTTTCAAGATGAAGGCATATATATAACTACACAGATTTAACCATTTTAAATAGGCAAAATACTAATATTTCAACATTTGATTGTGTTTATTTTATTGTGTTTTTTTTAGTTTATTCATCTTATTTATTTCAATTATCTTAATTATACATCTTATGTATTTCAGGTGTGAGCTTTTACGTCTAGCAGCATTGTGATTCAGGCAACAACGCCGTGCTTTGTGTGTCAAAAGATCAGTCCAGTCCAAGAACTTGTTGTGTCAAGTTGGTGTACATTTTTTTTGAATTTATAGTTTGCTCAGGTCAGTCAACATGCCTCGACAATGTAAGAATGACCCCGACAAGTTCTGTTTCGTATGCGGCCAGTTCACAACTAAAACACAGCGACGAAGTATTACAACCGACATTAAGAAAATATACAAGCTATACTTTGGTTGCCATCTAGGTGACCAAGATAAACCATGGGCGCCACATCAAATCTGTTCTGACTGTTCAAATGGATTACGTGATTGGCTTAACAAAAGAAAGCTTCAATGCCATTTGCCATACCCATGATATGGAGGGAGCCGAGAGATCATCATGAAGACTGTTATTTTTGTAGTGTGAACTTAATGGGGTTTTCTGCCAAGAACAAACACCAGATTGTATATCCAAACTTGGATTCAGCACGTAGACCAGTAAAACATGATGAAACATTGCCCATTCCAATTCCCCCAAGTGATAGGCTAGATTCTATTATAGATGACATGGAAAGTGATGAAGGTGCAACTGGCGTTTCCGGACCATCTACAGAACCAGAGTACACTTTTGAAGGTAGATATTTAGAGCCTAAAAAGTTAACCCAAGGACAGTTGAATGATCTTGTTAGAGACTTATCGCTGTCTAAAGAGAAATCAGAGCTTCTCGCCTCAAGACTAAAGGAGAACAATTTACTTGAGAACAATGTTCGTATTAGTTACTACCGAAAGCGGAATTTTGAATTAACAGCATTCTTTTCAGTAGACGGTCCTCTCTGTTATTGCCATGACATCAATGGACTATTTACAGCCATATCTCAGACGTATGTGGCATCTGAGTGGCGCCTCTTTATTGATTCGTCGCAGAGAAGCCTGAAAGCAGTTCTTTTGCATAATGGTAATATAATGCCATCCATCCCCATTGCCCATTCCGTCCATCTAAAAGAGACATATGACAATATGGATATACTACTTAAGGCAATCAAATACGACAGTCATCAATGGAATGTTTGTGGAGATCTAAAAGTTATAGGAATGCTTATGGGTATGCAGTCAGGATTCACAAATGGATATGTGAAAACTTTCTTGGAAGCAACAAGTCACCTGCGTATAAGGATGGAGTCAAGAACCTCCTTGATGCCTTCAAAGAAATGGAGTGTCGAATATCGTTAAATATTCACTTCCTGCATTCCCACTTAGATTTCTTTCCTGAAAACCTTGGTGCAGTGAGTGACGAGCAAGGAGAGCGCTTCCATCAAGATATTCAGATGATGGAGAAGCGCTACCAAGGATATTGGAATGAAAGCATGATGGCGGACCATTGTTGGATGCTGTATCGTGACAATCCAGGCCAAATTTACAAAAGGAAATCACACTCACAGCGCTTTTAATAAAATAATGTATATATATTCTTTATTTATAAGTACATTGAATAAAGTATATGATGTATTTGTTGTTTAGCATTCCTAAGTGTGATCTATACATCCATAAATTTTCTTATAGCAATATCAAAAACTTAAAAATATCAAAACCAGTGTATCTATATAACTATACGTGCTAGAAAACAAATAAAACCAGATTCGGAATCAGCGCAAAAACTGCATTAAGAAAAGTGTGATCATGTTTGTGATGAGAAAAAAACGTTTCATTTTGTTGGCCAGTGTTATTAATAAAGTTACCAAGAAGTGTGTAAAATTTAGTATCGGTATCGAGGGGTTGAACGGGAGGTCTATAAACAACAACAAAATTAAAGCTAATACTACACGCCCTAACTTCAACGCATATCACATTAATTGCTGCCGGAAAATCTATCTTAACCTCGATAGCTCTAAGGGAATTACGAATGTACAACAAAACGCCGCCACCAATCCTATGTGACCTATCATTAGTAAAAAGTTTAAACCCGCTATATCATGTTCCCCAACAAGTCCCGAGTCACGGTATTTAACCACGTTTCAGTTGTAGCAACTGTATCGTACAGTAGTTCCCGGAATAAATTATCGCCTTAAATTCGTTCAATTTATGATTCAATGTTGATTCAGTTGAGGATATTTTGGAAGAACTAAAACCTTGCCGTGTTTTGGATGTGAGACGACTTACAGGAGGTAAGGACAAGATTCCTACCAGGGCCTTGGTACTTACCTTTGATGGGAAGGTTCTCCCTACTAAGATCTGTTGTGGCTACCTCAGTTTTACTTTGAGCATTTCTTCCTGAGACCTCTGTGTTGCTTTAAGTGTCAACGATTTGGTCATGGCCGAGATGTCTGTCAGAATGAATCCCGCTGTGGGAGGTGTGGGGTCTCACTCCTCTTCAGATTGTGAAGGTCCGGATGGTTGTGCAAACTGTCATGCTCCCCATCCCGCCTTCTCCTCCACTTTCCCAGTTTACCTGAAGGAGCAGGCTATAGTGCGATACAAATGTTTGAATAATGTCTCTTTCTCAGAGGCAAGACGCCATTGTTCAGTCTTGGATAGGTCATTTTCCCAGGTAGCCAGGACAGACCCACCCCATCTCCCTTCAGCTCATTCTTCTCCCCTAACTCCACCTGTCCAGCCTAGACCCAGACCTTCGCCTTCCCCGGCATGCCCTCCGGTTTCTTCTGCACCTCCTACAATTCCATCCCCATCCATTTACTGTCAGAGACACCTCTTCGCTTCCATACGGTCATTTGCCCTCCTTGCCCCCTCCTGGCCCGTCTCCCGCTTCCCAGTCTGCCTCTCAGCCTCCTCATTCTAAGAACCTTATGGCTGTCAGTGGTCTCACCAGCTCCTAGCATTGGCAGCTGGTGAAGGATGTTCGTGACTTTATGTCCAGGAATAAATCTCCTCAACAAATTGTTAACAGACTTGCCTCTTATGCTAATATAAATAATCTTGTTCCGAATAAAAAACTTGCAGTACTTCCGCCGAGGGGATGCGTCTCCTCTTCACCCTTAATTTTCACGTTTATACAGTGGAATGTCAAGAGCCTTCGTGCACGACTACCCCAGCTGTACCCCAGCACCTATTCTCTTGCACTAATTGCCTTAAAGGAAACTCGCCTATCCCAACCATTCTCCCCTTATTTCAAACACTACACATTGTATAGAAAAGATAGGAATGCCCATGGGGGTGGTGTTGCTTTACTGCTTCATGCCCTTCTTCCTGGTACTCCTCTCCCATTACATACCCAACTCGAAGCAGTTGCAGCACAGGTTCCGCTCTTTGGTAGAGCGACTACAGTCTGCTCTTTGTACATGCTCCCCAGCTTTTCTCTTACCTTACAGTTGCTTGATGATCTTATACAGCAACTACCAACTCCCTTTATTTTATTATGGTACTTCAGTGCTCATCACTCTTGTTGGGGCTCCTCCTTTTGAGACGAGAGAGGGGTCCTTCTTGCTGACTTCTTTTTGGACAACTCCTTATTTTTGTTTAATTTGCTCACCCTCACTTACCTTTCTGATGCTACAGGGACTTTCTCCTCCATTGATCTGACCATTTGTAGTCAAGAACTGGCCCACCAGTTCCAGTGATTCGTATCCTCTGACCTTTGTGATAGTGACCATTTCCTTATCTTTCTGCAGCCTACATCCTCCCTTCCTCCCATTCAACGACGTTTCCGCTTCGATCTGAAAAAAAGCTGACTGGAGTGCTTATGCCCGTTTAGCCGACTTGCCTCCTCCCTCTCATGATGCTGATTTGGATTGTACAGCCATTTCTACCTTCATACTCACAGGCGCCTCTGCCTCTATTCCATTGAAGTCAACTACCGTTAATCGTAAGTATAATGCAGCAATTTAGGGCATATCATACTTTTCAGAGTCCGAATTTCACTCTGGCTAATATGTATTTTTATGTAAAATTTAATTCTAAGAGGGGTTTCTTTTCTGCAATTTTTCCAAAAATCGCGTTATCATGTTCAAAATTGCGATTTTCTGTTCTATGTTGAAATACCGAATATTCAATTGAACACAACCTCATATTTTTAACCCTTTGTCGTAATTTGTTGCCATTTAGACACATTAACTTTGCTTAACTCTTACACAGGTTTAATACATACATACATAAGAAAAAAAATCTACTCCATTTGAATCTTTGTAACCATTTGGACGCAGAAGGCGAAGTTCAACATTCTCTCAATAGATGGCTCTGAGCAATTACGCCAGTTGTAATTGTGAAGTAGAAGTGAGTGGATGCCATTTTTTTCGGTAAGTGTTTTTTTGTAATTTTCCTAAGTTTAATCACCATTGTTATATAGGGTGTCCATAAATGTTTACCCTGAAAACAGTATGCTCTCATGTTTTAATGACGAATCTTACATCTGTTTTCTTTTTACAGGTGATCTCGTACACGCATAGAGTTTCTGTGCTGGTGTGTTTCGTCTACCGCATTCGCCGCTAGGAGCGCTGTAGTAGCTGTTCAGTTAAGATGGCGTCTGTGACAGAGAAGGCACAATGTGTTGTGTGACTTGCAGAAACAAAATCTCCTGTCAGTGTTCAGCGAAGGTTCAGAACAAAGTATGGAAAGAATCCACCTGATGTGAAGTTAATTAAGTCGTGGATGAAAAAATTCTTGGAAACTGGAAACGTGGAAAAGGCAAAGAGCAGTGGTAGACCATCAGTTTCCGATGGGACGGTGGAAAACATTCAAACTGCTTTCACACGGTCACCAAGGAAATCGGTGAGACAAGCTTCATGCCAACTAAAGATACCGAAGTCTACGGTGCACAAGGTGTTACACAAACGTTTGAAGTTACACGCCTACAAGGTACAAATTGTTCAAGAACAGTTAACCCACAAATGTTGGAAAATGTGTGGCGTGAGTGTGAATACCGTTTAGATTTTACGTGCCACTAGGGGTGCACATGTGGAAGCTTAAGTTCATTAACTACGTATCAAAACTTTGTATGTTTATCGACTTATGATTAAAACTGTGTTTGAATACGAGTGTTTATTTAAAAGTCATAGCATGCTTTAATCAGGGTAATCATTTATGGACACCCTCTATTTGTTTTTACTATAATTTCATTCTAGAAGTATTAAGGAAGCTCCTTGTTTACTTTGTTTAAGTAATATTTTTAATAACTGTGAAGAAAAGACTTTAGTCAAAGTTCGTTTCGAAGTGGAAACAAAGTTTTCATAGGGTAAATTTCTGTCTATGATAACATGTGTTTCCAATTGGATACATGAAATTAATTTTTCATTACGATTGTTTTTATGTACTGTTATATACGTATATCACCCACTAATTACCTTATTAGACCTTTGTTGACTAATAGACACATAAATTATTTCATTTAGAAATGTTCTTACAAAAAAAAGATTGCTAAAAATGCTTATATATACCTCCTATGCATATTTCAAGTAAAAAAATGAACCTACGCTAAAATTAAATGGTACTGAATGACAAAGGGTTAAGCTTATGTTACACCATTATTACGAATTTTAAATTAAATTTGCAATGCCAGATTCAGTTTTCTATTACCAAAATAAATATTCATTACCAAATTTAGGTTAATTTGGTGATTAAAAATGCCGGTTGGCAACCCTGATTATAACCAAAAATTATATTCCTTGTCTATATTTATGGCGAAAGAACACTAAACATACTGATATGAATTTGTTACAGATTGGACAAGAGCGAGAATAAGCACCGACTAGACGTGATGGCCGAATCGGCCCCCAAAACCAGGAAAATGTCAGGTTCAAAGCTCTTGGATGTTGTGGGCCCGGGGAAGGAGTTCATTCCCAGCGAGGTGCCGACTTGGAGAGCCGTTCTTCAGAGAGGGATTCGTCTGCAGGAGGAAACGTTCCTCATTCATGACATCCAAAGGTCTAAATACCCTATCCGAGAGATGACTGACGAGCTGGCTTCACTCGTGATGACACAGTGGAGGAAATCGAATGTAAAGTTCTCCCCGCCTGTGACAATCACGGAAAAATTGCTCTCATATAAGATCTTGTTGAAATGGAAGGAGATGATAGACGTTGTGAACGGGAGAATTAAGTCTGCTACCCAGGAGAAGAGGATGGCTGATCTGGATAAACTCTGTGAAGTCTGCGTTTGCAAGCATCAGATCTTCTTCTGCGGTTCAGAGGGGAGTGGATGCTCAGGATGCTCCCTCAAGGCCCATGTGAACTGTAACTGTCCTGTTTGGAGGTGAAGACTCCTAAACTGGACCTTCAGTAGCTGTACTACCAGAGAGTGAAGACTTCCGAAGCTTCGGAAATCCAGATGTCTTCTGTACAGTAGGCAAGATTAGGAATATAGCTGAAGTTATTATTAATGTTATTGTTATTATTATTATTATTATTATTATTATTATCATTATTATTATTATTATTATTGTCGTATTAATTAAACTTTTTGTATGAGACAAATGTGATAAAACAGAGACAAACGAAACGTTTTGGTCGTTATGTGTAAATAACTATTGTGAGATCTTATTTCTATATTATTTAACTTTATTCTTACTATATGCTTACACTTTCCTAAATGCTTAATTTTTCTAGTATTGTAAAACATTATTATTATCATTATTATTATTGTTATTATTATTATCATCATTATTATCATGATTATTATTATTTAGCAGATTAGTTATGGTTAACTAGATGTGACTTCGTGCATCTTGGAAAATGAAAACATTATTCATCAGGAGCTGAAAAACGGAAAAAGAAGAAAATAGACGAGGAGAAGCTTTCCAGTAGCACAGGTGAGATGTGCCACTTGTATATTCTTATGATTACAGTTCAGGCAACTAGGTTAGGTAGACCATCAAGCAAGGCAAGTGCTCAGAAATCGTGTAGAGTAAGCTAGTCTCTGTAATATTTATAATATTTTGAAATGTGAAATTTAATGGATCACATCACCTCAAATTCTATTCACACAGATAAATTATCAAACAAGATAAGAAAGAGTATTTTAGCAAAAATTAACAGAATATGTAATGTTGTGTTCTTCTCAGGAGCACTACTGAAATATTTGGAAAAGCCATCCTCAGCAAAGCCTGATGAGCATCATGAGCCAACAGCAGGACCATCCTCTATGCAACCTCAAACACCAGTAGAAGTAGAGCCTGATGAACCAAGAAGTGGCCCATCTTCTGTTTAGCTTCAAACACACACACAGGCATTTCTACTGAGCAACAAGAACCAAGATCTGCTCCACCGCTTGATCCGTATGACTGGCCAGTCGTCCTGTTAGATGACTTGAAGACAGATCTAGTGTCTCGAGGACCATTTCAAATCAGTCCAGATTTCACATTCCCTAAAAGAGAGGACGGTAGAAGCGTTATTCACCATTACATGTACAGAACATTAATTAATGGGAAAAAAATAAAGCGAAGCTGGCTGATGTACTCTAGAAGGAATGATGCTCTTTATTGCTTCTACTGCAAGGTGTTTTCAAGGAAGTCATACAAACTAATTACGGATGGACTTTCAGACTGGATAAACGTTGGTTCGCTTCTGAAAGGGCATGAAAATAGTTCAGAACATGCAGATAACATGGCAACATGGAAGGATCTGGAACTGCGGCTAAAAACTGGGAGGACCATTGGCCAAACTGAAATGCCATTAATGGAGGTAAAGCGAAGAAGCTGGCGAGATGTTCTCACATGTTAAGTATAATCCAATCAAAATGAGCTCATTGGGTCCATTAGTGGGAAGATCTTGGATGCCATTGTTGCAGAAATAAAACAAGCTAAATATTACTCACTCATTTTAGACTGCACTCCAGACATAAGCCACCAAGAACAGATGTCGATTATTATCATAACTGTTAAAATGGGTGAAGCACCAGAAATAAAAGAATACTTCTTGGGCTTTCTTGAGGCTTCAGAAAGTACAGGCCTGGGTTTATCAGTTCTGATTCTGAAGAGACTAGATGAACTGAATATTCACTTTGATGACTGCAGAGGACAGTCATATGGCAACGGAGCGAACATGAAGGGCAAGAACAAAGGTGTTCAGGCAAGGTTATTAGAGGAGAACTGTCGTGCACTCTATGTTCCATGTGGGGCTCACACTCTGAATCTTGTAGTGGCTGATGCAGCTAAAGCTTCCACAGATGCCATCAGCTTCTTTGGCAACGTACAAAAATTGTACAACCTTTTTACAGCAGCTACACAGAGATGGACATTAGACAATCCTAAAGAAGCACGTGAACATAGCACTCAAGTCTTGGAGTGAAACCAGGTGGGAGAGCCGGCTTAAGAGCATTGAGGCTGTGCGATACCAGAGCCACAACATCAGAGAGGCCCTGTTGGAAGTCAGAAACAATGCCACAGATGCCATAGCCAGGACTGAGGCACAAGCACTTGCAGAGGAGGTAGGGACTTATCGCTTTCAGATTTGCACAGTAGTATGGTATGACATTCTTCATGCAGTTAACCATGTGAGCAAACTTCTGCAGTCTCCTACAATGCAGTTTGATGTGGCAGTCAACCTCCTCACAAAAACAAAAGATTCACTCACCAGCTACAGAAACACAGGTTTTGTTGCAGCACAAGTTGTAGCTAGGGACATATAGGAGGAAATGAATGTGGAGGCTGTGCTGAAGGAGAAGACGCTCAGATCCACAAAAAAGCACTTTGCTTACGAAGCTCCTGACGAACCATTTACAGAAGCCTTAAAGAGGCTGGAAGTCAAATTTTTCAATGTGGTGGTGGATTGTGCCTTCGGGTCAATAAATGAGAGATTCAAAGCAGTAGATGATGTGAGGGACATATTTGGGGTTCTCCTAAACTTCACCACAATGAACAAGGAAGACTTGTCCTGCAAGTGTGAAAAGCTCTCTAAGATACTGAGCTCTGGAGCTGACTGACATTGATGGAAGAGAACTGGCCCTCGAAATTAAGAACTTGCCGACTTTACCTTCACACAACATGACTGCATTGGAGCTTCTCTCCTTCATTCATCAGAAGCAACTGGAGGAACTATACCCCAATCTCTGGGTTGCACTAAGAATTGCCTGCACTCTACCTGTGACAGTAGCGTCAGCCGAGAGGAGCTTCTCTAAGATGAAGCTAATCAAGAATTACCTCAGATCATCAATGGGGCAGGATCGCTTCAGTGGCCTTGGCATCATAAGCATCAACCAGGACGTTGGCAGGGAGATTTCATATGATGATGTTATTGATGATTTCGCCCAGAAAAAAATCTAGGAGGCAAAAATTTTGAAGATACAAACTGTTCTGCATAACTGTTAGCTATTACACGATTGTATCGTAGTTAGTAATTGTTTGGTAGTTGATAATTGCATTATTTTTTTATACATAGTTCTGTGTCATTTATTCTAAATAATGTATAAGCTAATTTTCAGGAATTTCATGAAGAGTATTTTTTTCCGTTTGTCTTCTGAAAGTACATATTTGTTGTTTTGGACATAAATGTTTCATTAAAATTGTTTCATAATTGTTTTTTATTAACACAGCCATTTTTTGTATGTGTGTGCTGAGGTGATGTAGTAAGGCGTGAGTTGGTGGATGGAGGGGTGGGGCCTCAAATGGGTATACTGCTTAGGGCCCCCTAATGGCTAGAAACGGCCCTGCGTTGAAGGATCTAGTGTGCTTGGAAGATGAGGGCGATCAACCGCCCCAACTGACTGTAGGAACCCACATTTTTCGGACGCAGAAGCTAGGGGCGTGAAGGAACTTCGGGGTACGAAGGTATGCCGTAACACCTATAGGAAACGTTACCAGGTGCCTGGTACCTATGATACCGTACCCTTTGGATACCATATTCCTTGATTGTTATTTATATATGTCTATTTACTTGTTAACGATATGTTTATTTTATTTATTGCATGTATTTGTGTGTGTATATATATATATATATATATATATATATATATATATCTTGAATAATTCGATATGTTTAGTAAATAACTCGTGTTTCAATTAGCGTTTCATTTTCTCCTTTGTGTTAATGTGTGTGTGTGTGTGTGTGTGTACAGGAAAAGTCGTAAGCTCCTCCCACTGTATGATCGACCAATGGTCACGTGACTCCTGCTACAACCTGGGCATATCTCTACCCCTGCGTGCACAGCTGATCGCTGCAAGCCCTGGATGTCAGACGTGTATTTGACGAAATCTCACGTAGACGAAAAATAGTGATGGCTACCTTTAATACTGCGTGGTCGAGTTTTATGAAGTGGTATTCGATAAAGTGTGAAGATGTGGTGGATACTGAAAGACTCCCTATCCCTCCCTCCTTTGATACTTTTAAAGCTACATTGAACCGTGCAAAGTTTGAGGAACAAGAGGTACAAATACTCTACGGCTATTCTGGCGAGAGCATTGCAGGATTTCGTGGTACAAACGATGTACTGAACTATGTTGTATGACTAAACTTTATAAAAGCTTACATATACCGTGAAGTAGAAGAAACAACACGTGCAGAAGAGAAGCAACGGTTATGGTTAATGAGTCTTGTTGATGAGTGGTGTGACAAGCGGTATTATTCATGTTGCATCGTACCGAATACTCGTACCCTGCAGCTGAGGATGTAAATCTTGTCATATTGGAGAATCTGAAGCATTTTTTCCACTACATTAATATATATTATGATGAGGTTTGCAGTGAGGTTGTGGCTAAAGGCTTGCGTGAGTTTTTAATAGAACTTAGCGACGCGTATTGTCTGCTAAGCAAAAAGGAAAAATATGGGCACATGTTCTCGCAAATAGTGCGCCCAAGTGTCAATAAAATGTGTTACGGGAAAATCCCCCTGAACGAAAATGTCTGGTGCACATTCTGGGGAGTGGGAGTGATAAAACATTAAAACCGATATTACGTCATGTGTCGGAAAAATTCTCTAAACGAATGCCCGGTATAATGGGAAACAGGTATTCACATGATTCTTTCACGTTGGAACAACACCGTACACGATTCCTCAGCTTAGGGTGTGACTCACTCCTCCACACCTCCCGTCGAGCCGATCCGCCCACCAGTGGCTCATAATCATCACAGAGCTTGAACCGACTGGACGTGCACTCCTCACAATAGAATACGATAGAGGTTCCTTTGAGCAGCATTCTCAATGCCGCGTACGATGTGTCCGTGACGAAGTCATTGCGCGTGTTCAGGCGTAAAACCGGTGCAATTAACTATGTACTTGAAACGACTTGTAGACAAACTCTGGTAAATGGAATGTTGTTATTTAAGTGTTGAGATGAATAGAGTCTTCCTGGCAGTTGAGAAGTGGAGTGAAGATCGTTATAAAATACCTGCAGAGGTAGGTACAAGAAGAGAATAGATTAGTGATACCCCCTCATATGCCATTGTTTGTACGTTGTGTATAAATAGCGAACAGCCATGCATTGATATACGGCTGATGTGGAAGAATACGTCTGATAATAACGTTCTTGTCCCTACGCGAAACCGATCATCCTCGACAGAATGTTTGAAATCGTCGGTTTCCGCAAGCTGAAGCCTATATTAGACGCGCGTGTTACGGATTTGCTTTATTTTGATACAGATCTTGAATACGCATACACAGCACTGCTCGACGGGTTTACCGAGTGTAGGACTGAACAAAACGAGAATGGTCTGGAACTGGATGCTTATTTAAAAGGTGTAGGCTCTTCGAAATATCATGAACTTTGGTACAAAGGACTTGAGCGGTACAGGGCTGAGTTCATCTACACTGTTCACCCTGACGAACTATTTCTTTATATAATGAGCAGCTGTCGTTGCACTTAAAAGATTATTTCAACTGCCGCTATGCATTGTGAAGAAGCGTTCACGATTGAAAAGCTCGGATCGGTAAGAATAAACCCTCGGTTGGAAAGGAGTGTTTATAAACTTGAATTTAATAATGATGTTGTGGCTAACGATGCCCTCTTTGGCCGTGCTTTTGATTGTATTCTGTCCGTGTTTAAAGATACCTTGCCAACCAAATGTAAAGTGGGCACAAAAATAGTATTGAACGATAGGAAGGTCCTTTTCATCGAGTATAGGCATCCCTATAACTTGAATGGTGAAATAATGTTAAATCGTATTTATTGTGTAGTGCAAAGCAACAACGATGTAACTGTAGACTCGATCACGTGCGAGTTTAGTATTTTACTTAAACGCAGTAGAACATAAAGTGTATGTATTTTGATGTTTATATATTATTTTTTGATTATATATATATTATATATATATATATACATTCTTCGTTCAACTTGTGTATTTCTTATACTATTATTATTTTATTGTATATATATATATATATATCTCCGTTTAAACTGTGTATTTCTTATATTATTATTTTTTGAATGTGTATATATATTCCTCGTTCAACTTGTGTATTTCTTATACTAGTATTATTTTTATTGTTTATATATATATATATTCCTCGTTTAAACTGTGTATAGAATGAACTGTTTTGATTGTATATTTATTTTCTATATATTTCATGAAATTAATTCCAATAATTCGTCTAAATAAACAGAACAATGTAATGATGTTTTTTTAATTCTTTTGGTTGTATATACAGTACTGGCCAAATTATTAGGAATTTTTTAAAAATTTCATTTTTTGGTATAAAATGTTAAATTAAATCAATTTTAAACGTTGAAAAGTTATTTATTTCTACACAAGAATACATGGTCATTATTTAGCAATAGTTTAGTACTTAGTTTGACCCCCCTTAGCTGCCTTAAGGGCTGCGACACGCTTCGGCATGCCATGAATCAATTTTTTGCATAATTCCTTAATACGTGTAGAGTGAAACCAGACTTGAATAAGTCGCTCTATGAGTTGGTGTTTTGTTGTTATCCGCGTTTCATGGATTACGTCCTTTAAAATACACCATAAACTTTCGATTGGGTTCATGTCTGGAGAATTTCCAGCACATGGGAGCAACCGAACACTATTTTCATGACACCATTTTTTAACCGACTTTGCCGTGTGGCATGGAGCTGAGTCTTGTTGAAAAATCCAACGTCTATTACCATACCATTCCCTTATTTGAGGCAGTAGACGTCTTCTTAGTACTTCTATATACTTGACTTGGTTCATATTCCCCTCAACAATGCTCAAACGACTAGTTCCATGCACAGAAATTGCTCCCCAAACCATGATCTTTTGTGGAAATTTCACCGTTTTCATCAGACACTCAGGCAAAAATTCTTCTCCAGGCCTCCTTCTTACACTTTGAACACGATCGTCAAACACGGCAATCGTTGACTCATCGGAGAACACCACCTGCAATCAAAGAAAGCCCTGTGAAAGAGTCAGTGCATAGCGTATGAAGTACAGCTAAAACGAAGTACAGTATGACTTGCTGCTTTACAGATATTTTTACTGCAGTTTTATCACGTACTGTAAATACACTTCTATGCATACTGTATTTACTGTATTAACATTCTATTTAATGTTAAATATTATTCTTACCTGTTCCCAATCCTCACTAGTCCAGTTAATGTGTTCCTTTGCCCATGCAAAACGTGCCTTCTTCATAGCCTCAGTGAGCCTGGGCTTCTTCCTTGGGCGGTAGGCTTTGAAGCCGGCAGTTAGAAGCCTCCTGTTGACTGTTCTACGACTAATATTGATGCCATCAGCCGCTAGACTACTGGAAATGTTTTTGCAAGTAGCTCTTCTATTTCTAAGATACAAAATTGCAATCTGTCTATCAGTTCTTGGAGTCGTTACCCTTTTTCTGCCGCATCTTCCAACCCTTTTGGGGCCTACATTTTCTCCAAATACCATTTTTTTCTTAATACGAAGTACTGACTGTGGTGAAACATGGAGTTTGGCAGCGATTTCCTTTTGTTTAAATGTAGAAGTAGTTAATAAAACCTGTATTTGCCCAATTTTCCGTGGACTCAAGTCATTCTTTCGCCCCATTTTCAAATTCACTTAAAAACTGTAACAAATAATTGCCAAAATTGGGTAAATACACTATTTAAATTAAACGGTAGTTACAATGACACGTAAAAGAAAGAGAAACACACCCGCATCGCACGACAACCAAACGACAACTGACGAACAAACACGCTTCGTTCGACTAAAGAATTATGCAAAAAATTGATTCATGGCATGCCGAAGCGTGTCGCAGCCATTATGGCAGCTAAGGTGGGTCAAACTAAGTACTAAACTATTGCTAAATAATGACCATGTATTCTTGTGTAGAAATAAATAACTTTTCAACGTTTAAAATTGGTTTAATTTAACATTTTATACCAAAAAATGAAATTTTAAAAAAATTCCTAATAATTTGGCCAGTACTGTATATATATATATATATATATATATACAGGGTGGGCGGAAAGTAGCTCCCTATTTTGGATTGGTAAAAAAATACGTATATTATTCATTTATTTCAGAAAAAATAATATGAAAAGGTAGGCATACATGGTAGGTTTTCTCTAAAATTCAATGTGGGCTCCAACTCTTTCCACCAGCTTCTGGAGCCGCCCAGGAATGGCGTCCACTGACTTTAGCAGGAACTCCGGCGGGATGGAGGACATGACTTCCCGAATTCGGTCCTCCAGTTCTTCCAATGTCCTCGGTTTGGTGCGGTAGGTAGACTTCTTCCTTTACCCACCCCCAAAGAAAGAAGTCGCACGGTTACCGCTGAAAAACGGCAAAATCGGTTCAGTGTAACGGTGTGGTGTGGTATGACCTCAGATCAGGTTGTGGGCCCGTTCCTTCTGCGCAACACCATGAATGCTGAGCGGTACCTTGCTATGTTGCGAAACGAGGTCTGGCCGGTTGTCAGCACATGGGAGAACATCGACGATCTGATATTTATGCAAGATGGCGCCCCTCCGCACTTCGCTCTTGTTGTCCGTGAGTGGCTGGATGCCCACTTCCCTGGGCGTTGGATGGGTCGTCGTGGTCCACATCAATGGCCAGCCAGGAGCCCCGACTTGACACCGTGCGACTTCTTTCTTTGGGGGTGGGTAAAGGAAGAAGTGTACCGCACCAAACCGAGGACATTGGAAGAACTGGAGGACCGAATTCGGGAAGTCATGTCCTCCATCCCGCCGGAGTTCCTGCTAAAGTCAGTGGACGCCATTCCTGGGCGGCTCCAGAAGCTGGTGGAAAGAGTTGGAGCCCACATTGAATTTTAGAGAAAACCTACCATGTATGCCTACCTTTTCATATTATTTCTTCTGAAATAAATGGATAATATACGTATTTTTTTACCAATCCAAAATAGGGAGCTACTTTCCGCCCACCCTGTATATAATATATATATATATATATATATACTAAATGGCTGGTTGCGACTTCTAAACCGACTGGCTTCTTAAGACTTCTAAGCCAATCTGTCAAGAATATCGGCTTTATTTAAATAAATAGCGCAATCTGGCAACTAAAAAAATAAAAGTAATGTACATCTGAACAATTCATTTACGCCTTCTAAGCCAGATTAAGCTTTCTAAGCCAACTGGCGGATTAGGACCTTCTAAGCCAAATGCAATGACCAAGATCTTTATTATGCGTTTGGTGAAGCCAAGCGAAGAATGCTCTCTCTCTCTCTCTTAGGTTAGGTTGATTCCTCCTAGCCTTGTGGCAGCTGGGAGGAATCCACCTTGCTTTTTTTCTTTTTTTTTTGCCACCCTGGGGGTAGGGGGTCTTGCAACATTTGCCACTTTGCAATTGCAATTGCACTCTACCATTTTGTGGTCAGCCTACTACTGGGGTGATTGCTCTTTGAATGGATGATGTGTGTTCATTTTTATTGGTAACTTTGAATGGTACTTACGTATTATCGGGACTACCAAACTGTTTATTATGTGCTCTCGTCATTTTCGTTTAAAGTAACGAAAATATCACAACTTAACCTAACCAATCATCAAGGGCGTACAGTTGACCTAACCGGGCATTCATTTGACCTAACTGGGTATTCAGTTGACCTAACCTGGCATTCGATTAATCTAACAGGTTAATATTGGTTATACTGGAGTCCTATCTTGTGGAGTTTATTTGGCGTCAAAATCTTGGAGGACGGGACCCTTTCAGTGTCATACTGGAAACAATTAAGGAATAGTGGCCACTTGAAATTGCTTATTGAGTGTTTATCATACTTATCTTATGTATATTATAATATCATATTATATTATATCATATTATATTATATTATTCACAGTGAATAAAATCGCTTAAAACGGAAAATGTGTTTTTCGTAGGTAGTCCCGATAATACTAGATGAAGACAAAGTACTGGGTGTTTTTATCAATTACGGCGTTATTCTCTCATCCTTAACTTGCCCGAAATGTGACAGTGAGTGCCTAATACGAAAAGATCAGAAGATACTTAGGTGAAATAACCAATATTAACCTGTTAGGTTAATTGAATGCCTGGTTAGGTCAACTGAATGCCCAGTTAGGTTAACTGAATGCCCGGTTAGGTCAACTGTACGCCCTTGATGATTGGTTAGGTTAAGTTGTGATATTTTCGTTAGTTTAAACGAAAATGACGAGAGCAAAAATACATAATAAACAGTTTGGTAGTCCCGATAATACGTAAGTACCCTTTGAATATATTCAGAGCAATATTGAATTTGTATAAAATATTTAGCTCTTTAAACATTGGGGAAGTGTAAATTTATTTGTTTTCATTATTCGAGAGAGTTCGCAGGCATTTTTTATGAATTATTTTATATATTTCTTTGAGATACCCGATGTTGTAATGCAATATAATAAATGTGAAAGGATGAAGGAATGACAAAGTGGAAGGAGCGCGTTTGAAGGAGGGTCTTTCTTAGTTTAAATAATATAAAATCTTTGTACTATTTTGGATTTGATATGTTGTACATGATATGACTCGTCAAATTTAGCCAAGTAATTTAACCCGATTCCCCCTTGCAAAAGTAGTATTCCTAGTTTTTATTTTTTTCAATTTATGTTAACGTTTTGTGATAATAATCATATAAGACAACTTTGTCAGATTCAAAAGTTTATTAGCACACATCCAATTTATACACATTTTCTAACTGCCTATTCGTTTCATTCATCAGAAAGTCTGAGTTATGATGGGAAGAAGTAAGTGTGGTATCACGTATTATATGCAGTTTAATGTGGGAAAGAGATTGGAAATTGACGACTTCAATTAGAAATAGTAATGGGCCAAGAATAAATTCTTGTGGGAACCCACCAGATAGTATCGCCTTCGCGGATAAGTTATCTTTTAATTTGATATATGGGAGACCGGGGCTAGTTAAGACGTTTTATAAGAATGTAGGATTTTGGGGATATTAAATAACCAAATGGAGCAAAACAATTTATTGAACAAATATCTGTAATCTTTTTTTTAATTGTATAAGTACAATGGAAATTTAAATTTTTGAGTGATACTGTATGAAATAACAAAAATGAATGTCTGAAAAATGTCTCATTTAGGTTGAGACGCAAACTGGGGCAACTTGAGACAGTACATTTTTAACTTAATAATGCATTCTCAGATTTACATTTATTTAACAACAAATTATTCCACCTTGCACTATAACAAACTGTACTTTTAACAGTGATGAAAATGAGAAGGAACTGACATGGTGGACAAAAATAAGCTCAACAATAACTAAAAGACATTTGTTATTTTGTTATTACATGTGCAAGAAATTCACCACTCAGTTACCATTTATCAGAATTTGGGTATCAACATTCACTACCAGAGTTACAATTGAGACAAATGTAAAACAAGCCCCGTTTGTGCAGGCTTCGTGTGCCCAACGCAAACAGCTTGTGTACTGAATCCACTGTGCATTTGGGTTTGACTTTGAAAAATGTCCAAAGCAAACATAGACAGAGGCAGTCTTCATCATTTGATGATGCAGAATCTACTTCAAGTGCTAACTTCCTATAGGCTTCCCTTTTGCCATCTCCACTTGGCTGTGCTGCATTTTGTTTCTTCTTGGTCACTTGTGAATAGCTGACAGCTGTACATTTAGGCCTATTTGCTTTTCTTTTTCCTTGCTTCATATCTAGAGAATTCTTAACACGTGCATCTGTCAGAATTGCGGATGATGAGACAAGTTGAGGCAGTCTCAACCTATCCCATTTGTTGTGTCTCAACTAACCCCAAGTGAGACGCCATATACACAATCTACAAGCTTCTATGCATTAGAGACATAGGTACATAAATTACATGAATATCAGCACTCAAGTTTATATTATCCAAATATATAATAGTTTATTAGTTCATATTAATATCACAGAGATATGAGATATTTCAAACAAGGTTGATAGTTTACTCTAGTAGCAGAAAAATCGGAAAAATTACCTAATGAGGAAAAACCTGTCACACAGGACGCCAGAAGTAGGATAAGTGAAAGAGGACTGAAAGGGCCTTGATTAGAAACATATGATTATTTAAAGGAGATAAGCGAATACCTCACCACTTAATGACTTAACTGCATCCGAAACACTTATCATTCCCAAAGGCGGATCTAGGCATTTCAGTAAGGGGGGAGGGTCCAAAGAAAAAAGGGCACTCCCTAAAATAAAAAGGGTACAGGATTAAAAAATTTCCTAAAACAGACCACCAATGAGCGAGAGTTAAATAAATTATATTGTTTTATTAGATCAGTCTCATTCAAATATGATACAAAATAAAAATCTAATTTAGGTACAACAGTTATCACAGAAAATTTTTCAAACAATTACAGATGTCTTGCCAATTAAAAGAACTATCAGAATAAGATGAAGATAAAAATAGTGATATGGCTGCACCAGTACTAAGGGCACCTATGAAAACCATTACAACTACAAATTTGAAAGTAAAATGTATACAGATAAAGACTCCAAATAGAATTTGAAAATAAAATAACCATGATGTATTTACAAAAACAAAATTTGTTTTCAGAGGCATACGCATCATTCAAATAGGGCACTTGCAAGAAATTGAAGGGGGTTCAGATGTCATTGACTCACCCCCTCCATCTAGATCCGCCCTTGATTCCCTTTTCGGTTCTATGGCATTAAGATTAGGCTAGGTTAAATTAGGTTTTATTAATTAGATTTTTAGATATATGGATATAAAAAAGTCGGTATATCGCTTATGCGGAGATGCGCACATATATGTGTGTGTGTGTGTGTGTGTATGTGTGTGTGTGTGTGTGTGTGTAAATTGTAGGCAACTAATAACAGAAGATTTATATTTGTAGCACGGTTTCTTCGTGAAGTAATTTTCTTTATATTAGTATGGCGTAAAGCTAATTACAGACGCCTTTTCCCATTTTACCATAAGTGAGGCGTTCATTTAACGATATATAAATTTGAAAATCATTCATCAATACAATGTTGCATTTTAATTTACGATTTTATTTATCGTTTTGGTGACATGATCAAACTAACTCGGTCTTTTTAACGATCTAAAGTTTATAAAATTGACATTATGTATTAGCGAATTTATTTGTTTATTAGTGCAAATATATTAAATATGGGATGAATTTCACAATTAAACACGTGAAATGAATGAATGATGCAAACCCACAAAGAAAAAGAAAAATGATTCCAAGGCCTTTCGTTTATGTAGAAGTACACCGCGTCAGGGAATGACGTCATTCCCTGACGAGATGTACTTCTGAATACACGAAAGGCCTTGGAATCATTTTTCTTTTTTCGTGTGGGTTTGCATCATATTAAATATATTCATTAACAAATGTAAACTCATTTCAGAGTAGTGAAGCGCATCTTGGTCATGGCGAGGCGGCGGGCCGGCCTACCCTACTTAATTGACTCTGGTTAAAGTATCCCAGGCTCGGGCCCCTAACCTCGACTTCCTGGAAGGATATGGGACGGTGGAGGTTATTTTAATTTATTTTTAAACATTTTCGGACGAGGATAAAACGAAGGTGTTTTTATCTCCATTTCTTCTTCATATTTGGCGTTAATTATCTCACCTAACCTGCTGATGCGACATCTTTGAACTCAAGTTTTTAAAAACCAATGTTATTAGTTTTTCCACCTACTTTCCAACAGTGCATGAGTTAGGTGAGCACTTTTCTCACAGGGTTTCAAAATTCATATTATTTCATCATTATTATTATTATTAGTAGTAGTAGACTAGTAGTAGTTGTGGTGGTAACAGTAGTTGTATTTTTGCAACTCTTTATGATATGCAATACGTTCTTAAGCCGTATTTACACTGGAGTAAATTTGTTAATTAACTTGTCAGCCGACATGTTAACTAACAAATTTACCCCAGTGTAATCATTTAACTTGGTGAAAAAAATGTTATCTAATATACTTAATATAGTTTAATTTCTTTTGTAACGCTCCAAAGCGAAAAACATTTTGTTAATATGACATATTATGAGGCGATATTCTCATTCGCAGAGTTGCCAACCTATTATGATCAAAATTTCGACAAAAATAGAAAAGTTTCTCGCAAAATTTCGCCAAATATATATTTGCTTTGACACCTTATGCACCCAATTCTTCGGGGCCCTGCTTCGAATAAAGTATCGTAAAAGTACACGAACTTATTTCTTGAGTTATTGTAGTTTATCTTTCAAATGTACGTTTTTTATTTACTAAATAATCTTTAGGGCCTGACTATGATAAACTTTATTGGTAGGAGATAAATCTCATGAAAAAACAAAATAAAGGTAATAAATTATACGATTTAGTAAACAATAATAAATCTAAAATTAAACATTGGAAAAAGGTATTAAGAGAAATTTTAAAACTTTTAAAAACAACAAAGTACAAAGTAGAGGAAGCAAATGATATTGAGGGTCAATCACAAACAATGGAGTCAAATACCTGAGAAGACTGTCATTGCACAAAACAAAACAAAAACAGCAGTCTTTATTTCAGACGAAAGAGGTGCAAACAGCCCATTAACCATGGATTACATTATCGGATCAACTGAAGACTAGAGTCCCTCACGCGACTGGGGGGCTCGATTCTTCAGGTGGCGTACACGGGAGGCCTTTATCTTCAGGTGGATATAAACAATTTTAAGCGGTATATCAAAGTTAGTTTTGTGTATATATATACACAAAGGTGGGCACCAGGGCCTCAAAAAGGACCGACGGTCCCGGTCCCGGTCCTTGCCTCAAACTGGACCGACGGTCCCGGTCACGGTCCTTTCTGAAGATAGGACCTAGGAACGACTCGGTCGTCGGTCCTTATATATAATATAAGTGAAAAATTTGATTAAAATGAAAAATGAAATTAAAGACACCGGAAATCTTTAATTTTATTAACGTAAATTATAATTAATACAATACATAAATGATGAAAAAAGTTATTAAGTTAAATGCTTGAGCTTCCCTTCAAGAAGACTAGCATTTCAAGACTAGCATCTTCTTTAGAACTTCAAATAATCACTAAACACACTAAAATCACTAAAAAAGACCGTCCGGACCGGACCGTCCGGAATTGCTTAAAAATGGACCGTCGCTCCTCATTTCGGTCCTCGTTGAGAAAAGGACCGACTTTCCCGCTCACGGTCCTTAAAAAGGACCGAGTTCCTGGAATTCGGTCCTTTTGGAACTCGGTCCTGCCCACCTTTGTATATATATATATATATTTAAGCAGAAAGCCACAGACAAGAAGGAAAGAAACATCCATCATGTTGGAAAGGGACTATATTTTGTACATTGCAACGTTTCAAGCACAAACTATGCTCATCTTCAGGCAAAAATTCTAAAAAGTTAAAAACAGAATATTAAAAACCATAATGACAAATATAAACAAAATAAAGTAGGGAAAAAATTCACAAGCTTTAAAAACAATGAAAGTCACACTAAAAAATTCTAAAAAGTTAAAAACAATTAAAAACCATAATGACAATTATAAAACAATAGGGAAAAATTCACAAGCTTTAAAACAATGAAAGTGACACTAAAAAAGAACAATGAATAACAGTTATAAAATACAAAATGTAAAACCCAAAAAACTAAAAATTCACAAGCTTTTTAAAACACTAAAAAATGAAAAACCCACACTAAAAGGAACACACTTTAAGTCTAAGCAGCACAGATTCCGAGGCAAAAAAATAGGCCTTATAGGGGGAGGAGGCTGGGTAAACATTTTGGTTTCTAAAAAAGTCATGAAAAAATCTGCAGCCAATGGGCCGATCGGAGATCCCATGCCCACGCCATCAGTCTGCTGGTATATATCTCCATTAAATGTAAAAGTACTACCTTTAAAAGTTAGCTCTACCATAGAATTAAGGTCATTTTGATCAAAACTTTGAAATTTTGGGGAATTACTAAAAACCTCGTCAAGGATAATTTTACGAGTTTCGTCTACAGGGATATTGGTAAACAGGGAACTAACGTCAAAACTTACCAAGTAATGGTTTGAGTTAAGTTTCTTATCAAGGAGTTCCCTCTGAAAGGAGGCGGAATCAGAAATAGTATACTCATTTTTGGAGAAAGGGGAAAGCAAACTAACCAAAAATTTGGCAAGATTATACGAGGGCAAGCTATATGAAGCCAGAATAGGCCTGAAAGGAATTCCGGGTTTGTGTATCTTAGGGAGACTATATAGTCGTCCCAGATCACATCCCGTTGCAAAAAGTTTTTGATAAGTTATCACATCTATTGCTTTTTTAGTTTTCAAAGATGACAGTAACCTATTAATTTTATCCTCAAGCCGTAAGATTACAATTTTAGCACAATCCTTAATTAGTTTAAATTTCGAACCATCTTTTAGCAATTCTAAGGTTTTATTAACATAATCCGCACGATTGAGAATTACAACACCCCTACCCTTATCTTGCCTAGTAACTAAAATGTTAGGGTTACGGGACAGATCACGAAGAATACAAACATCAGATTTCCGAAATATGATAGAATTATGGCTGCAGTTAACTTTTTGAAACAAATTATTCACAACATTTGACATTTCTGAAGAAAACCTGTTAAAATTACTTTTAATGGGTTGTGACTTAAGCTCTGACAATAATTTTTCAAACGGCAACAAAAAGCGGGGTTTAGAGAAAATAATGGATGTTTCTTTCCTTCTTGTCTGTGGCTTTCTGCTTAAATTGAAATTGAAGCTTGCCAGAAGCGGCCTTCACCAATATGTACGTAATCATTATGGACAAGAAGTTTAGTGTGCTTTTCGCAAATATACAAAAGACTCCGTGCGACTCGTGAAGATAAAAAAGGATGGAGAGTTTTTGGAGATTTGTCGTGTTGGTGGTGTTTTTCCTAAGTTTATATATTTTAAATTATACCGCGAATCTCTCTATCATTCCAATTTTATAAAGATTCCATGACTTACCTTTTGAATTGCGAAATTAATTTAAAAATCAAGCAACTCTCTTCCTTGTCGGCTTCGGTTGAAAAATTAGAAGCTAATTTGAAAACTAAACTTTCATTTTTGGATTTCCTAATGATTAAAAATTTTAGTCTACATAATTTAAACGCATTTCTTGATAAAGTTTCTGTTACGCATGAAAGGAAGTTGCGCAGTTTGGGTCTGAGTGGTCCTAGATTTGTAGATTCTTCAAAGACTATTATTAACTTTTCAGCTTATACATTGTCCGCGAGGGAAAGGTTTTTGCTCTCTTTGGGCCTGCATTTTAAAATTCCAGTTTTTAATTTCTCTAAACTCCGCTTTTTGTTGCCGTTTGAAAAATTATTGTCAGATCTTAAGTCACAACCCATTAAAGGTAATTTTAACAGGTTTTCTTCAGAAATGTTGTGAATAATTTGTTTCAAAAAGTTAACTGCACCCATAATTCTATCATATTTCGGAAATCTGATGTTTGTGTTCTTCGCGATCTGTCCCGTAACCCTAACATTTTAGTTACTAGGCCAGATAAGGGTAGGGGTGTTGTAATTCTCAATCGTGCGGATTATGTTAATAAAACCTTAGAATTGCTAAAAGATGGTTCGAAATTTAAACTAATTAAGGATTGTGCTAAAATTGTAATCTTACGGCTTGAGGATAAAATTAATAGGTTACTGTCATCTTTGAAAACTAAAAAAGCAATAGATGTGATAACTTATCAAAAACTTTTTGCAACGGGATGTGATCTGGGACGACTATATAGTCTCCCTAAGATACACAAACCCGGAATTCCTTTGAGGCCTATTCTGGCTTCATATAGCTTGCCCTCGTATAATCTTGCCAAATTTTTGGTTAGTTTGCTTTCCCCTTTCTCCAAAAATGAGTATACTATTTCTGATTCCGCGTCCTTTCAGAGGGAACTCCTTGATAAGAAACTTAACTCAAACCATTACTTGGTAAGTTTTGACGTTAGTTCCCTGATTACCAATATCCCTGTGGACGAAACTCTTAAAATTATCCTTGACGAGGTTTTTAGTAATTCCCCCAAATTTCAAAGTTTTGATAAAAATGACGGTGCTACTATAGCGTGATTCCTACCTCGATTCGGCGGTCTACATTTTAATTATAGCTTCTTACCTTGTTTACTAATTGCTTGTTTACATTCCAATGTCCATCGCCCTTGACGATTGGTTAGGTTTAGTCATGATATTTTCGTTAGTTTAACGAAAATATCGTGACTAAACCTAACCAATCGTAGGTAGACCACATACTACAGTAGCACCGAAACTATTTTTTAAATAAATAAAATTGAATAATAAATAGCATTTTATATTTATTATATTTTCATTTATACCTTGGATAGGAATCACACTCAACAGTACTGTAGTTTCGAACCAAAACGGGTAGGAATCACCCTATAGTATCGAAGTCACCGGTAGGAATCACGCTATAGTAGCACCAAAATGACCTTAATTCTATGTTAGAGCTAACTCTTAAAGGTAGTACTTTTACCTTTAATGGAGATATATACCAGCAGACTGATGGCGTGGGCATGGGATCTCCGATCGGCCCATTGGCTGCAGATTTTTTCATGACTTTTTTAGAAACCAAAATATTTACCCAGCCTCCTCCCCCTATAAGGCCTATTTTTTTGCCTCGAAATCTGTGCTGCTTAGACTTAAAGTGTGTTCCTTTTAGTGTGGGTTTTTCATTTTTTAGTGTTTTAAAAAGCTTGTGAATTTTTAGTTTTTTGGGTTTTACATTTTGTATTTTATAACTGTTATTCATTGTTCTTTTTTAGTGTCACTTTCATTGTTTTAAAGCTTGTGAATTTTTCCCTATTGTTTTATAATTGTCATTATGGTTTTTAATTGTTTTTAACTTTTTAGAATTTTTTAGTGTGACTTTCATTGTTTTTAAAGCTTGTGAATTTTTTCCCTACTTTATTTTGTTTATATTTGTCATTATGGTTTTTAATATTCTGTTTTTAACTTTTTAGAATTTTTGCCTGAAGATGAGCATAGTTTGTGCTTGAAACGTTGCAATGTACAAAATATAGTCCCTTTCCAACATGATGGATGTTTCTTTCCTTCTTGTCTGTGGCTTTCTGCTTAAATTGAAAATGAAGCTTGCCAGAAGCGGCCTTCACCAATATATATATATGCGCGGATATTCTCCTATAAAAGCGTCGTTCTTTACGTTAATTATACTGCGTGTTTGCAGTTAAAATGTGTATATATATATGATGGGACCTCTTTGTGAGTGACCCGTTGCCCACGTCGGGCTAGCATCATGAAAAAGAAAAACTATGGTATTTGTCATTTACCATTACTTATTCGGACTATAGTGGATTTAATTATCCCAGAAGAGTTCCTTGTTCCATGCACGGTCTGTGTGTATCATAAAAAACTCAGGGTACCATTCTGAGTTCATTCCCATATATATATATATATATAAGCAAACAACCACAAGGAAAGGAAACACAAAGTCCGAGCGCTTTCGTGATATATTCACATATATAATGTGAATATATCACGAAAGCGCTCGGACTTTGTGTTTCCTTTTCCTTGTGGTAGTTTGCTTATTAATAAGGTCACGTGTTATTTTGTGATTCTAGTGCATATATATATATATATATAATATATATTATATATATATATATATATATATATATGCGTTAACTATAACTAACACATTTTTGGTCCTAGTGACGTCAGTTCAGTCAAATGTTTTGATTTACCCTTCCAAATTATTGAATGCCCGGTTAGGTCAACTGTACGCCCTTGACGATTGGTTAGGTTAAGTCGTGATATTTTCGTTAAAACTTAACGAAAATATCACGACTTGACCTAACCAATCGTCAAGGGCTTACAGTTGGCCTAACCGGGCATTCAGTTTAAATTTATTATTATATTTAGTACTGTAAAGCAAATCACAAGAATTATATTGGTACTGTAAAGCAATATGTGGCATGATAAATATTCACAAAATGCTTTTCAAAACTTTTGTTCTTGTATTGCTTTACAGTACCAAATAAAATTCTTGTTTTTTGCTTTACAGTACTAAATAATTATTGGTTTTTGCTTTACAGTACCAAATATAATTCTTGGTTTTTGCTTTACAGTACCAAATAATTCTTGGTGTTTGCTTTATAGTACCAAATAATTCTTGGTTTTTGCTTTACATTACCAAATATAATTCGTTTTTTGCTTTACAGTACCAATATAACAATAAATTATTAAATAAGACTTTTTTTTTCACCTGTAAAAATAGGGGCTCTATTCTTCAGAGGGAGAAAGTTGGGTGGGGGCTCGAGTCTACAGGTGGTAACATTGGGGGCTTTAGTCTTCAGGTGATTCATATTATTTTATTAACTGACTTACCAACCCTAGTATTAAATCGAGCTTTTTTCCTGACGGAACGTGCCGAAACGGCGTTCCGGTACCTTTGAATATGTAGGAGAAAATTTTAGGCTTTATTTCCATTCCAGTTTCATTTTTTTTTGATAAGGGAAGGGAGATTACATGACGAAATTTTAGGAAAAGGAAGAACGTTTTTGGGGGGGGTGGTGGGGGGTGGGGGGGGGTTAGGATGGTTAAGGGATTGAATGTGGTAGCAAACTGCAAAGGTTGTAGGAAATTATACAGGTGGGTCCAAAAGTCTCTATCTATTTTGTTGACATAATGATATTTCTATTTCATTTTCTACAGGGCATATCCTGTGATGCAGAGGAGAGGTCACTTTAACATATTGCTTCCCAGGAACCTCTCTTTAACATATTGCTTCCCAGTGTATATCACTTTAACATATTGCTTCCCAGTGTATATCACTTTAACATATTGCTTCCCAGTGTATATCACTTTAACATATTGCTTCCCAGTGTTAATCACTAATTGTCCATATAATATATATATATTATATATATATATATATCATGAACGAGAATTTCGGTTCCATTATAAAGAGGAGATTGTAGACATCAATCGACCAGGGAAGTAAGCTGGGGGAGGGGGGGGACCGTTAGACAGAAGATAGGGAGTGCTGAAACTCCCGTTTCTCCTGTTACTGTCCTCCTTGGCTGATCTTTTTCTGTAAGCAGTCCAGCACGCTCTCAAACACACACACTTCTCTCCCTATTCTTCAGAACACACACAGGCATTCTACACACTACATAAGCTTTTCAAAATTTAAAAAAAAAAGGCAACCACTCCAAGAGCCTCGAAGTCCCCTGGGGAGGGGACCACAAATATCCCCACTTCTGGCTCCCCTGCTGCCGGGGTAGCCAGAAGTGGGGACATTTATTATGAATATTATTATTATGAAAATTATTACGAATATGAATTATGAATATTTCCATGAATATTATTATGAATATGAGTCAAATTAAGAGAAATACTGAAAGAAAATACGTTCTAATTTCTATATATATATATATATATATATATATATATGGGCTGAATTTCACAATTAAACACGTGAAATGAATGAATGAATCAAACCCAGAGGGAAAAAGAAAAATGATTCCAAGTACATTCCCTGACGGGGTGTTCTGAATACACGAAAGGCCTTGGAATCATTTTTCTTTTTCTTTGTGGATTTGCATCATATACAAGGTGTTTCAGGTCGACCCTAGAAATATGGAAATTGGCGGAATCTGTAGCAAATCTGTACAAATTAGGTCAAATTAAGAATTCCGCCAATTTCCATATTTCTAGGGTCGACCTGAAACACCCTGTATATATATATATATATATATATATATATATAAAGAGAGCGAGAGAGAGAGAGAGAGAAAATAGTGTATTTTCCTTCAAAATCCCTCTTAATTTGACTAATATTCCAAAGAATTTTATTATAACATTTTATCGGACAAATAAAATGGATCTTATTAAGAGAAAAGTTAAATTCCTTCACTTTGTTTCGTTTACCGTCACCTCTTTTTTTGCTAATTTAGAGACTCGTAATTATGTAAATGTTGCACTTAAATACAGTAAATGAGGCTAAACATTTTTTTTTTGTAAATTAAATAGGTACATTTCCGGAAAAAAGTTCGCCTAGAAACTTAAAACTTCTAAAAACCATAAAAAATTAATCGCAAATGACTGATTTTTAATTTCATTTCATTCGTGTCACCAAAAAGATTGAAATAGCCAAATAAAAACGGACTACTCCCAGATAGTACTTTTTCTGCTCTTTAGAAACTGTATATTTCTTGGCGAACTATTTGCCGAAACTATGTGAATTGATGTCTCCCGAAGGTGGAGTCATAAATATGTTGAAAATTTACTCACAACAGGTGTTTCCTCATTTTAAACGAAATTAGACCCAAACATTTACAATATTGTTCGTGCAGAGTTGAAACGTGAAATCTCCGCGTCATTTTCAATGTTTTAATGAAGGAAAGGAAAATACGTAATTTGAAATGTTTATCTTCACAATTTTTGGTGAAGGACGAATGTTTAGTCCTCGACTCTCCTCTAAACTGATTATAGGTTCAACTGCTCTCACGTATATCAGGCGAGTATTACAGTAGAGGACGGAATTGAAGGATGGGTTTTGAGGAGGGATATAAACACAATAAAAAGAGAGACAGACTAAGAGGCTCTCGTTACTCGTAAGTGTATACTTTGATTTGGTTCACTTCAAAGAAGAAAAAAATTGGACAGTTTTTCATATTTGGATATTTAATATTTAATATTTGGGTTCTTAATCGTAAAGTGTTCCTCCAAATTATAGTTAATAAACTTTTAATGATCGTTATTTAAGGCTTTAAAATGCCAAATTACGACCTTTCACTTTCATTTCATATGATTTTTGTTGTTGTGTTTGTGCTGTTTGTCAACACTGTCGCCGAAAGCAATGGAAACTCAATGACAGGTAATTTCATACACTATTCAGACTGTTTAAATTATCATTGGGTTTTCACGTAAGAATTTTTATTTTAAAAAGGTAAAATTAATTGCATTCAATTACACAAATTTATATTTAAAACTCGCTTCTACTCTCAATTATTGAATTTCAAATTTACTGAAACGCGTTTGGGATCCAGACTTGTTCTGTGGACAAAGTAAAAGTAACGTAAATAAGAAGCCAATTTTTCCATTAAACTACAAAATATTTATGATAATAAAAACCCACTCTTATAGACAGAGTTTATTTCCACAACAGTTTCAATGCCCACTGGCATCCTCTTCGGGTGGATACAGATAAACGAATTCATTTTTCAGTATCCACCCGAAGAGGATGCCAGTGGGCATCGAAACTGTTGTGGCAATAAACTCTCTCTATTAGAGTGGGTTTTTATTATCATAATTTGACTTTCAAGTAGAAAAGTAAATTTTTTTTGCATTTATTACAAAATATTTATTTTGTTACTGATGTTGCATTTCAGTTAATACAAAATCGTTGCTGGAAATTGTGTCTACAAAGATGACCGATGTGGATTCGAAAGTAGACTCGCTTTTGACCGCATTTGAAAACAAAAACTCCAAAAACCAAAGATACGAACCGAAGACAGAAAGTCTTATTTGTTCTTTAAGTTCAAGAGTGATTGAAATGGGTAAGTTTACCTTATAACACGTAGTCATCATAACCTAATATACAATGACGATAATAATTGATTTCACGTGAAATAATTTGAAATGTGCTCTATTAAAAATGATGGTAGTAGAAGGTATTCATGAGGGTTCATCAATTTCCCAGTTCTTCCCAATCCCGGTACACCTGGATTCAAACGTATGCAATCCCGGGATTTAGTATAAATCTTGAATATCGCACGAATATTTAAAAAACATTTAAACAAAATAATTATTTAAAAGAATAGGCCTATGAAGAGTTTGAACACATGGGATAGTTGCAAATAATAAATAATTATAATAATAATAGGCTTAATATATATATACATATATATATATATATATATATATATGATGTAAACCACAAGGAAAAAGAAAAATTATTCCAAGCCCTTTCGTGTATTATTCAGAAGTACACCTCGTCAGGTGTATTTCTAAATCATTTTTCTTTTTCCTTGTGGGTGTGCATCATTCATTCATTTCGCGTGTCTAATTGTGAAATTCATCCCATATATTTTTTCATTTGTTCGTTCTCTCTTCTCATCTTGCGCGGAATGTTCTCCTATACAAGCGTCGTTCTTTACGTTATTTATACTGCGTGTTCTTTGCAATTGAAATGTGTATATATAGATACGGCATGCGGGAGGTGCCCCCCTCGGGGCATTGGTTTCTGCGCGTATGTAGAGGAATTACGACTTCTGATCGATTGAGGACCATGGTGTAGTGGTTATCATATCTGACCGGTAATCGGAAGATCCCGGGTTCGATTCCCGGGTGGTTACCTCATTTTTTCATTTGTTTGTTCTCTCTTCTCATCTTGCGCGGAATGTTCTCCTATACAAGCGTCGTTCTTTACGTTATTTATACTGCGTGTTGTTTGCAGTTGAAATGTATATATATATGGGATGAGTTTCACAATTCTTTTTCCTTGTGGTTTGCAGCATTCATTCATTTCACGTGTTTAATTGTGAAATTCATTCCATATATATATATATATATATATATATATATATGGGATGAATTTCAGAATTAGACACGCGAAATGAATGAATGATGCACATCCACAAGGAAAAAGAAAAATGATGCAGAAATACACCTGACGAGGTGTACTTCTGAATAATACACGAAAGGGCTTGGAATCATTTTTCTTTTTCCTTGTGGTTTACATCATATATATGTATATATATGTATGTATATATGTATATATATGATACACACAGACCGTGCATGGAACAAGGAACTCTTCTGGGATAATTAAATCCACTATAGTCCGAATAAGTAATGATAAATGACAAATACCATAGTTTTTCTTTTTCATGATGCTAGCCCGACGTAGGCAACGGGTCACTGGCAAAGAGGTCCCATAAATATAGCTTCCCTCACCAGCTATCTGCAAAGCAGACAGGATCCAGCTTTGGGACATGGATCTAGGGTTTAAAGCAGCCTAACCCTGCTACATTTAGAACCTCAATATAAGCAAAAGACTCGCTGCCTTCACGTCAGATTGAATACATCAAAGAAAAAGGGGTACCTATTATATTTTTAGTAAAAAACCAAACCTTAAACCTCAACTGGCAGAATTGAGCGTCCACTTTTCAAGGCACATAAGATGTCCGTTTCAAGATGGGAATGAACTCAAAATGGTCCCCTGAGTTTTTTATGATACACACAGACCGTGCATGGAACAAGGAACTCTTCTGGGATAATTAAATCCACTATAGTCCGAATAATTAATGGTAAATGACAACTACCATAGTTTTTCTTTTTCATGATGCTAGCCCGACGTGGGCAACGGGTCACTCGCAAAGAGGTCCCATAAATATAGCTTCCCTCACCAGCTATCTGCAAAGCAGACAGGATCCAGCTTTGGGACATGGATCTAGGGTTTAAAGCAGCCTAGCCCTAGCCTAGTGGATTTAATTATCCCAGAAGAGTTCCTTGTTCCATGCACGGTCTGTGTGTATCATAAAAAACTCAGGAAACCATTCTGAGTTCATTCCCATCTTGAAACGGACATGTTATGTGTCTTGAAAAGTGGACGCTCAATTCTGCCAGTTGAGGTTTAAGTTTTGGTTTTTGGCTAAAATATAATAGTTACCCCTTTTTCTTTGATGTATTCAATCTGACGTGAAGACAGCGATTCTTTTGCTTATATTGAGGTTCTAACTGTAGCAGGGCTAGGCTGCTTTAAACCCTAGATCCATGTCCTAAAGCTGGATCCTGTCTGCTTTGCAGATAGCTGGTGAGGGAAGCTATATTTATGGGACCTCTTTGCGAGTGACCCGTTGCCCACGTCGGGCTAGCATCATGAAAAAGAAAAACTATGGTAGTTGTCATTTACCATTAATTATTCGGACTATAGTGGATTTAATTATCCCAGAAGAGTTCCTTGTTCCATGCACGGTCTGTGTGTATCATAAAAACTCAGGGAACCATTCTGAGTTCATTCCCATATTTATATATATATATGTGTAGGAGAATTACGACTTCTGATCGAGTGAGGACCATGGTGTAGTGGTTATCATATCTGACCGGCAATCGGAAGATCCCGGGTTCGATTCCCGGGTGGTTACCTCATTTTCTCATTTGTTCGTTCTCCCTCCTCATCTTGCGCGGAATGTTCTCCTATACAAGCGTCGTTCTTTACGTTAATTATACTGCGTGTTCTTTGCAGTTGAAATGTATATATAGGTGCGGCATGCGGGAGGTGCCCCTCTCGGGGCATTGGTTTCTGCGCGTATGTAGGACAATTACGACTTCTGATCGAGTGAGGACCATGGTGTAGTGGTTATCATATCTGACCGGCAATCGGAAGATCCCGGGTTCGATTCCCGGGTGGTTACCTCATTTTTTTCATTTGTTCGTTCTCCCTCCTCATCTTGCGCGGAATGTTCTATACAAGCGTCGTTCTTTACGTTAATTATACTGCGTGTTCTTTGCAGTTGAAATGTGTATATATATATATATATATATATATATGCTGCAAGGGCAGCTACCCTAATTTAGCATTACAAAATAACTGCGAATTATTCATTTGTTCAGTGATAAATTTTAACTTTGAACGCAAGTATTCATGCGTGAATCCTTTCCAATAACACTGGTCAACAAAGATTTTTCATCAGAGTAATATTTGTGGTGGCTGGATAGCATTGTTCACGCTGATTCCAAAACTGCATTCAGATTTTTTCTAGCACGTATAGTTTTCAAGATGAAGGCATATATATAACCACAGATTTAACCATTTTAAATAGGCAAAATACTAATATTTCAACATTTGATTGTGTTTATTTTATTGTGTTTTTTTAGTTTATTCATCTTATTTATTTCAATTATCTTAATTATACATCTTATGTATTTCAGGTGTGAGCTTTTACGTCTAGCAGCATTGTGATTCAGGCAACAACGCCGTGCTTTGTGTGTCAAAAGATCAGTCCAGTCCAAGAACTTGTTGTGTCAAGTTGGTGTACATTTTTTTGAATTTATAGTTTGCTCAGGTCAGTCAACATGCCTCGACAATGTAAGAATGACCCCGACAAGTTCTGTTTCGTATGCGGCCAGTTAACAACTAAAACACAGCGACGAAGTATTACAACCGACATTAAGAAAATATACAAGCTATACTTTGGTTGCCATCTAGGTGACCAAGATAAACCATGGGCGCCACATCAAATCTGTTCTGACTGTTCAAATGGATTACGTGATTGGCTTAACAAAAAGAAAGCTTCAATGCCATTTGCCATACCCATGATATGGAGGGAGCCGAGAGATCATCATGAAGACTGTTATTTTTGTAGTGTGAACTTAATGGGGTTTTCTGCCAAGAACAAACACCAGATTGTATATCCAAACTTGGATTCAGCACGTAGACCAGTGAAACATGATGAAACATTGCCCACTCCAATTCCCCCAAGTGATAGGCTAGATTCTATCATAGATGACATGGAAAGTGATGAAGGTGCAACTGGCGTTTCTGGACCATCTACAGAACCAGAGTACACTTTTGAAGGTAGACATTTAGAGCCTAAAAAGTTAACCCAAGGACAGTTGACTGATCTTGTTAGAGACTTATCGCTGTCTAAAGAGAAATCAGAGCTTCTCGCCTCAAGACTAAAGGAGAACAATTTACTTGAGAACAATGTTCGTTATTAGTTACTACCGAATGCGGAATTTTGAATTAACATCATTCTTTTCAGTAGACGGTCCTCTCTGTTATTGCCATGACATCAATGGACTATTTACAGCCATATCTCACACGTATGTGGCATCTGAGTGGCGCCTCTTTATTGATTCGTCGCAGAGAAGCCTGAAAGCAGTTCTTTTGCATAATGGTAATATAATGCCATCCATCCCCATTCCCCATTCCGTCCATCTAAAAGAGATATGAAATATGGATATACTACTTAAGGCAATCAAATACGACAGTCATCAATGGAATGTTTGTGGAGATCTAAAAGTTATAGGAATGCTTATGGGTATGCAGTCAGGATTCACAAAATTTTGTTGTTTCCTTTGCCTGTGGGACAGTCGCGCCACTATAGAACATTACACCAAAAGTGACTGGCCACTTAGGTATACATATGTCCCAGGGATAAGCAATGTCCAGTCTGTCCCTTTAGTGGGTAAATGGGTATCGTAAAGTCTGTCCCTTTAATGGGTAATGGGTATCGTAAAGCAATGGGTAAAGTCAATTCTGAAGGGTTCCAATACCTTTCAAGGAAATTTCCGAAGGTTACTGAAGCAAAATTGAAGGAAGGAATTTTTGTTGGGCCACAAATAAGGGAGGTTTTGAATGATACTGAATTTGAAAAAGTCCTAAGTCCGCTGGAATTGAAGGCTTGGCTGGCGTTCAAATGGATATGTGAAAACTTTCTTGGAAGCAACAAGTCACCTGCGTATAAGGATGGAGTCAAGAACCTCCTTGATGCCTTCAAAGAAATGGAGTGTCGAATGTCGTTAAAAATTCACTTCCTGCATTCCCACTTACATTTCTTTCCTGAAAACCTTGGTGCAGTGAGTGACGAGCAAGGAGAGCGCTTCCATCAAGATATTCAGATGATGGAGAAGCGCTACCAAGGATATTGGAATGAAAGCATGATGGCGGACCATTGTTGGATGCTGTATCGTGACAATCCAGGCCAAATTTACAAAAGGAAATCACACTCTCAGCGCTTTTAATAAAATAATGTATATATTCTTTATTTATAAGTACATTGAATAAGGTATATGATGTATTTGTTGTTTAGCATTCCTAAGTGTGATCTATACATCCATAAATTTTCTTATAGCAATATCAAAAACTTAAAAATATCAAAACCAGTGTATCTATATAACTATACGTGCTAAAAAAAAAAAAAACCAGATTCGGAATCAGCGCGAAAAATGCATTAAGAAAAGTGTGATCATGTTTGTGATGAGAAAAAAAAGTTTCATTTTGTTGGCCAGTGTAATTAATTAACATTAATTTATTTCATGTCTGAACAGCGAACGAAATTAATGCTTTCAAATCATCAGCTTCACTGTCGTCAACAAATGCTCCTTCAGGTAAAATTATTTTCAGTTGGTGTTTCTGTGTTGCAAAATCTTCTCAAACCTTTTCTTTAGATCCATCATCAAAATCAAAATCAATATAAAAATTCTTTAGTTTTTATAAAATAAATATTAAATATTACAAATTTTACTGTTACAATAACACAATGAGTGAAATTGTCAACTGGATCATTGATGTCATTTAAAATGGCCCTCAAGCTTTAGGCTTAACTAAAATATTAAAGGTAAAACCTATTACTTTATAGGTAATTATCATTATTAAAATATATGAATCAGGAATAAGAAGTATTAATTAATTAATTTAGAATATATAAACGAAGTAATAGTTGGAAATTTGAGTTGAATTTTTGAATTTAATTGAATAACTTTTATTATTAATAAAATAAATACAATTCTACAATTTTTGTTGTTACAGAAAATTCAACAAATAAATAATTGTGAAATTGGACTATTTATTTTATTTTATTTGGCCCTTAAGCTTTTAGGCTTTACTGGGCTCTTAATTAAAAATAAAACAGTTATTATTATTAATAATACAGACTCATGAATAAGAACTGTTAATTACAGTATGTATTAATCTTACAGTAAGTTATTATTACACTATAAAGTCGTCATTGAAGATATATGAATACTATACAAAGAAATCAATATAGTATTAGACACAACAGATGAACGAGTAATGTACATTTAATCCTATTCCATTATTAATCGAGATTTCAACTTGTTTTTAAACAAGTTTACATTCACATTACTTTTTACATCAGCTCATGTAAATCATTTCAGTTTCAGTCCAATGAAAATTGATAATTTTTAAAATGAAACCAATCTAAATTGAGGAATAACATATTTTTAATCTATTTCTACTCTGATCTGAGTGGATTGTTTGATGAGTCAAAAATATTTATGTACCTATTGTCAGTTAATGATTTTGTTCTTACACTTGTAGCTAAATAAAAATAAAATGTGTCAGTTTGATTACATCTTTGAGCTTTAGTGGTTTTAGCTCTTTAAATAATGCTCTAGAATGATCATGGAAATCGGTATCAGATAACCTTATTGCTCGTTTTTGGATGACAGACTGTTTAATTAAAGTGTTGTTAGCAGAATTTCCCCATACAAGGGTGCAGTACATCATCCAAGGAACAACAACAAGAGTATGATAGAGTTAATAAAACCTGTTTAGTGACTACATGTCTGTATTTAAATATATCAAGCAATGCTGCTTGAAATAATTTTTTATATATAATTTACATGATTATTCCACTGCAAATTCTTCTAGCATTACAGCCTTTAATTTGGGAACACGACACATTCTTCCTTTTCTATTTTCCACTGTTGGTTTGGGGGTTATAGGGTTCAAAGTAAGATCAGGGACTAGTTCCTCCATTATTTTCGAAGTGAAATCATGGTGTACCTCTCTCTCCTTCTTTCCAGTGAATATAGATTTAATTCCTGTAACCTTTCCCAGTAATTTAGTTCTTTGCACCCATTGATCTTGGCTGTGAAGCTTCTCTGAATCATTTCTAGCTGACCAATGTCTTCTTTTTTATATGGGGATGTTAGCACCGAGCAGTATTCCAACTTGGGTATGATCAGTGTTTTCAATAGAGGCATCATTATATTCCTATCCCTTCGTTTAAAGGTTCTCAATAACTGCCCAGTTATTCTCTTTTCTCTGTTTACTGCTATCTTATTTTGTGTTTCAAATTTCGTGTCCTCGGTCATTCCAATACCTAAATATTTTGCTTTAGAATTTTCCTCAATTTCCTGTCCATTTGGGGTATAATATTCTATGGATTTTAGGTCCTCCCTTCTTTCGTACCTTATAGTTGAAAATTTTCAGTATTAAATTTCATATTTAACACTGGCCTTCAGACCAATTGTAGATTCTGTTCATGTCTGTTTGTAGAGATCCTCCGAGTATATCCTCTGGGTTTCTTATTTTTCTACTAATTTTTGTGCCATCGGCAAAGGACGTTACTGTGCTGTCACTGGTAACTTCCTAGTCTATATCAGTTAGCATGATTATGAAGAGTAATGGAGCTAATACTGTTCCTTGTGGTTGAGCTAAGGACCTCTGAATCTGATAAATATATTCTTGAACTGTAACGACTTGCTCCCTCACTAAGGAAATTATATACCCATTTTCCTACTTTTCCTCTTATTGCCATATTCCCTTATTCATGTGCTATGATTCCATGGTCACACTTGTTGAACGACTTGTTAAAGTCTGTGTATATTACATCATAGTTTTCATTATTCCACTGCAACAATAATGTTGTTATAGTGTTTTATTAGTTGTGATAGTCATGATCTTCCTGACCGGAATCCATGTTGGTTATCATTTAATTTTTTCCGAGTTTCAAAAATATTTTTGAGAGATGAGATGTAAGTGACACTGGCCTATAGTTTTTGGTCTCGGATCGACCTTCTCCTTTATATATTGGAACTATGTTCGCTCTCTTCAGGATGTTCAGTATTTCTCCCGTGTCTAGTGATCGTCTCCACATCCAATAGAAAGGCTTTGCGATTTCATTTTTGCACTTTTGATCAGTGTGGCATTCCATTTGTCCTGACTTGCCACCGAGTGTGCTTTTAGTTTCCCTATAGCTTGTGTAATATCATCTGTTGTCAAGTCGAAGTCCGTTATACTTTCCCCTTGCAGTTCTTCAAAGAACGCGTTTCCGTCGCATATTAGTTAAGCAGTTTTGGAGTTATTGAAAGATGATTCATACTGAGCTCTTACTATTTCAGATACCTCTGTTAGATCATCGGATAAAACATTGTTTTCATTTTTTAAAGGTTTGATAGTGGCGTAATTTTTCGACTTCCTTTTTGCAAAATTATAGAAGTACTTTGAGTTAACCTCTATCGCTTCTGTTGCGTCATCTTGTTCTCTGTATGCTTCTCAATGAGATCCTATATGACGCAATCTATACTCTGCAGTCTATCGTTTAATATTTTTCTGATGTTGTTGTCTTTGCAGTTTCTTAATTTTACAGTCACTCTTTTTCTCTTGCGGAACCTTGACCTCTTCTATCTCTCGAACCTGTTTCTCTTTCCTCTTTCATGCATTTCTGGGACATGTCTTTCCACAATTTCCAGTGTCTTCTCCTCTAAGGTAATTAACATCTCTTCTTTTGTTTTGGTCTTAAAGATGATTTTCCAGTCTATTGCTTCCATGCTGGATGCAACACCTTCCCAGTTTATAGCTTTGGAGTGAAAATTAAAATTTTGAATTTGCTTCTTCCTATAGTGCGTGTTCTTTCCTTTCCTGTTGCTTTTATATTGATTGTTATTTCAATAATGTTGTGATCTGATATTATACTTGGGGATATTTCTACGTTATCAATTAGGTTGCTTTGTTCGTGAATACTAAATCTAGGCAGTTGTTTTTTTCTTGTATTTTCCGTTATTTCTTGTGTTAACATAAGTTGATCGGCTTGGGCAAGGAGCATTTTTGCCTGCTCCTGATCTTCCTGTGCGGTCCCCTCGTCTTGGTGTATATATATATTTTTTTCCTATCCTTTTATAGTTCATAAATGGAAAATTAAAATCACTACAGAGAAAAATATTAGGGGTTGGGAGTGTACATCTTTCATCCAGTTTCTGACCTCTGTAATGGAATCTGAGAATTTTGAAGTTGGCGTGTTCGGGGGTCTATAATTATAATTAGTACCATATTTAATTTTTCAACTTTTGCTGCTACAGATTCTACGTAGTTGTTTGAAGTACTTATAGCCATTTCTGCCATATGTTTTTCGCGTCATAAATAGCACATCCTTCTTTACGCCTTATTCTTCTGTCGGCTCGGAGTACGTTGAAGTTGTCAAGTTGTCAATTTGTGTTTAAAGTCAGCACCATACGACAAATTAAAGTAAATGTTCGAATTGCTGGCCATCAAACTGGCTACACTTTTCGAATCAATGTAAAGCCGTGGATCATGTTGCACATGAGTCTCTTCCATCCAATGTGGGTTGTCGTTGGTCCAATAGCGTGCATTATGTCTATTGACATTTCCGTTGAGGTGAAATATCGCCTCGTCACTGAACATGATCCAATGGATGAGGGTGGGTTGTTGTAAGAACCATTCGCAAAACTCCTTTCTACGGTCTGTATCATCACCGTGCAAGTCCTGAACAAGTTGGACTTTGTATGGAAATGGATCTCCTGTCGACTTTTGTCTCCTGAGAAAGCTTTCTCGTCGACTTTTTTGGACTTTGTAAGAGATGACCTAATACCATTGTTGTTGCTTCGTCGGTTGAAGTTCTCGGCTACCGCTACACGGGCGGTCATGAACACTTCCCGTTTCTTTAAATCAATTAATTACTCTTCCAACGGTTGCTTGATCAATTGGAGGTCTCTCTGGGTGTTTTCTATTAAACTCTGTAGCGACTGATGGATTTGCAGTACCTGGTCTTCCATACATTCAAACCAAGTTCACCCTATCGTCTATTGTTAATTTTGCAGCCGTCCCCTTCCGAAAGGACATATAATTAACCTAACGGGCGTGGCGGACATACGTAGTGCTACACACAGAGCTATGGCGCGGTAAATTTTAAAGTTACTTAGGATCACCGTTAATACGTGTACCTAGTTTCGTTTTGTCTTTATCACCAATTTCACACATTGCTTGAATTTCAGTCAATTTATAAATTGCTTAACTTTAGACATCTGTAATTATAATATATATATATTATATATATAATATATATATAATATATATATATATGTGTGTGTGTGTGTCTGTGTGTGTGTGTGTGTGCGCGCGTGGGTGTGGGTGTATGTGTGGGTGGGTGTATGTATGTGCGTGTGTAAGCGAGTAGAATCCGCGTTTCAGCATTCTTTAATTGGTTCAAAACGTTTCGGAATATTGTTCCATGATCAGTGGTAACTAAAATAAATATAAATGAGATAAAACAATAAGAGATCACAGTTAAAATAAAGGAATTGAAACGAAAAGAGAAATGAATAACAAATTTCAGATGAAACTAAAATTATAAACAAATAATATTTTACACAAATTAATCAAAAATTCAGAATCAAACAATGACACGTTGAGGTTTTTTTGTTCAAAGTAAAAAAATGGGCTACGTTCAATTATAACACTTTCGTACGTTACAGTAATAAACTAATAATGAATTAAACTGAACACCAAAGATAGATGCGAAAGGTATCGATGAGTTTAAATATTTTTATTTATGAAGTTAAAGCTGATGCGAAATATGAAGACTGATCATTTAAACGAGGTTTATTCAGTACAAGAATGTGGAGAGATTCTAATTTATGAAGATCGGGTTGGCTGTGAATTATGGAATATGTTTATCGTTTAAAAGTGGGAGGATTTAGTGGGTGATTTTTTTTTATGTAGAAAGGAGGGGCCAAGGAGAACGCCCACAAAAATGAGTACGAAAGAGAGAGCCGAGGCTCACAATGCCTTTTTTTTTATACTCGCATATAATTTTTTTTTTTGAAAAGTGTGTAGTGTGTAAAATTCAAGTATGTATAGTGAAAAAGAGAGAGAGAAGTGTGTGTTTGAGAGCATGCTGGATTGCTCAGAGGGTAGGCACGACATGGAAAAATATCAGCTAAAGAGGAGAGTGACAGGAGAGACGGAAGTTCCAGCACTCCCTGTCTACTGTCTAACGTCCTTCCCGGACTACTTACCTGGTCGACTGATGTCTACAATCTCGTTTTGTGGCAGTGCTCGCTACGGCTGATTTTGAAGGTTTATTAAGGGGATGGGAGGTGCGACTGAAGATGCCTCGATGTTCGTCAGTTTTGAGTTGGAATTGGCGGGAAGTGCTGCCAATATAACTCGTATTACAGCTCGTACAGTTAAAAGAATAAACAACAGCCTAGAAGATGATGGTATCAGGTTTTCTTTCGCGAATAAAACAAGTTTTCAAACTGTGGTGATTTGAGAGCAATTTGAGAGCACGGTCTGTCGGAGCAATTCTTGCTTACTAGAAAATCAGAATTTTTGAGGCAATACTAATCAGTCAAAAGGTACAGGAACTGGCATAGTGATCCAGATAATGCCAAAAGAATGCGATTACAGGTTTAGATCCCGCGTAAAACTGTAGATCCCCTTCGTCATATGACCTTGGAAATTGCGGATAAGGTTCAACAATCACGCCATTACATTATTTTTTAAACTATTAAGAATGAAACTTTTTGTCGTCAGAAAAATTGCATTTTAATTAAAAGCAACGGACGATAAAATGAAAATTTAGGATTTATTTAAACATAATTAAGTAAATAAGGAATTAAAATTGAAACTGAAGTAACATTGAATGTTGAAACAAAATTAAATGGGATTTTAACAAGAAGAATATTCATTTCACTGGTCACCCTTTTCATCTTTCACCAGGAAGAATTAACAATGTTTCATATATATATATATATATATATATATATATATATATATACACACACACACACACGAGGGTACTTCAATAAGTATCCGCACTTTTTATTTTAGTGATAATATAGTATGGTGTATATATAATATATACTCGTAATAACGAGCGAAACTAAGATACATAGGCTTATTTAGGCTAGCAACAGTATAGGCTTATTTAGGCTACTCGTAGCTGTCACATATCGTAAGAGTAGTGAGCATGGCTGCGCCGCTTTCAATTTGGACTCAGGAAGAACAGAGATCCGTGGTTCGTTTTTTGTGGGTAGAAGGTGTGAAATTTGCTGAAATTCACACGCGTTTATGTGCTCAGTATGGGAATAATGCGTTACCACGGCAAAGTGTTTACGAGTGGATTCAAATCTTCAAGGAAGGTCGGACATGTGTGACAGATGCTTAGTGCTCAGGACGACCGTCAACATCAACCAGTGTTGACAAGGAGGAAGAAGCCGGAGCCATGATTTTCGATGACAGAAGATTGACAATAAAAGAAATTGCATCTTCATTAGACATCAGTCAAGGGTCAGCCTATTCCATAGTTCATGAAATTCTTGGCTTTCACAAGGTTTGTGCAAGATGGGTGCCCAAACAGTTGACAGAAGAGCACAAGCGTAATCGTATGGACGTCTGCTTTCGTCTTTTGGCGCGGTATCATAATGAAGGTGAAAACGTTTTGGAGCGCATTATCACTGGAGATAAAACCTGGATCCATCACTATGAACCAGAAAGCAAACGACAGGAAGAAAGTTGAAAGCGCAGCCGTCAGCAGGTAAAGTTATGCTGACACTGTTTTGGGATACACGAGGCTCTATCCTTGAACATTATCTAGAGCGTAGAACTACAGTAACAAGTGCATCGTATTCTGACATGCTTCGGAATGAGTTAAAGCAAGCAATTTGCACAAACCGGAGAGGGAGATTGTCGGAAGGTGTTATTCTGTTACACGACAGTGCGCGCTCTCATACCGCTGCACAGACTAGAAAATGCCTTCAAGAACTTAAATTTGATGTTCTCGACCATCCAGCCTCCAGTCCAGACCTGGCACCTTCGGATTTTTACCTGTTTGGACCACTAAAAGATGCTTTGAGAGGTCAACGATTCCAAGGCGATGATGACTGGAAGGAGGCGGTGCATGACTGGCTACGCATACAGCGAAAGATATTCTTTTGTGATGGCATTAGGAAGCTTGTAGATCGCTGGACTAAGTGTACTGAGAAACAGGGAGCTATGTTGAGAAGTGATGTGTTTATAATCTATCAGATGTGAAAATAAAATTGTGAAAATAAAAGGTTCGGATACTTATTGAATTACCCTCGTGTGTGTGTGTGTGTTTATATATATATATATATATATATATATATATATATATATATATATATATATATATATATATATATATATATATAACAGTGCAAATTTATTACAGGGAATATGATTGCTTTGATTTCTGAGCTTCGTTCAGAATTTGAAACTATGAAGAGCTCCTTTGAAAAGGAGAAAACAAGAACTAAAGATCTGGAAGAAAGAATTGAAGACTTAAATTATACTTCTGCTCCTGATGAGCTTGAAACTGAAGCAGGTTTGTGGGAATGGCTGAAGTCATCTTTTAAAGGCTATTAAGTTAGAGAAGTCATGACATAATTTAAAGTAAACAAAACTTTCTCAGAAACTATCGATGATTTTCTTCTTTACAGTTAAAGTCCTTTCGTTCGTAAATTATGCGATCTCTCCTTTTCGTGTTGGTCACTGTAGTTTTTTTTAAAGTAAACTTGTCGGTCATTAGGGGGCTTTTTTCGAAACAGAGAAGAGTTAAAAGTGGAATTAATCGTGCTTCACTGCTTTTTAGATATTACCAAATTATGTTCCATGCTTATTTTAGATTCCACTGTTGTCACTCATTCTCTTTATGAAATTTATTAACCTTTAATAAATGTTTAACTGACAGTTATAAAGAATAAAGATTATTTGAACATTAAATTTACTATTTTTGTAATTTTTTTAAGATTAATAGAAATGATAATTAATGAAATAATTGAGGTTCATTAATTTTAATAATTTTGATAGAATAACCATTGTCTCTCTAGTGGATATTATGTTCCACAATTTTATAGTTTTAAGTGACTCTTTTCTCTAAATCACATTTTGGTTAACACATCTTACTATTTAAGTGATTACTTATAAATGTTTCAGCGTTCCTCGTAATACATTATAACCCAGTAAATTAATATAATTAATGTCAAGTTACAACAACATCGTATTTTCTTTGAATATTCAAGGCATACAATTATAAAACTGTAATCACAGATATTTTTTTCTTTCTTAGACCACAATTGCCATCAAGGAATTTTTGACATCAAAGAATATGGAAGGAAACCATTGTTTCAGTACCTCCAACGAATCAGTTTTAATGTCTTCCTCAGGAAACCATCAAACGCTTCGGTGGTGCACCCGTGTGTCTCAGCAAATTCAAGATATTAACTGTTATTTGTTTTTCTCAAAAAAGTGGTTTTGATTTTCATTATTATGAATTTTGAAGAAAGATATATATTAATAAAAAACTTTTATCAGATGTTTTATGAATGAAGATATGAGGGAAAGGAAGAGATATTTTAGTTTACAAACGTATGCGTCAATGATTTTATACAAGTACTGAAGTAGACAAAGTAGACTTTGTGGAAATGTAATAATAAGTTTTATTTATAGGAGACAGAAAATGGCGTAGCGCTTTCGCCAACTAATACTGTCCATCCCTTCTTACATTAATTATTAACAGGATCATCGGGGTTCAAGTCCCTGATCTCAGTGTGTTCAGGTCCCTTATAGGGTAACAGAGTTGCCTACTGACTTACGGACGCTATTGTGGAAGTGTAAAGTAAAAGGAGTCATTTGTCTTTTAGATCCGATTATTTGTATGTGATGGAGAAGACTTTAATGAAGTAATACCAGAAGAAAACATCTCATTCTCTCGTACTTTTAGACATAAAAATAACTTGAAAGGAACAAAAATATTTTTAAATGAAACAATGATGCGGAATCGAGTTATCTTTCCACCGAAAATGAGCGTCAACTAAAACTGAGCAAAATTAAAACAATTAACCTAATAAAGAATTAGAACACATCAACACAGCATAACATTTTCAGTTTTTGAAGGAAAATGAACATGAACAGTTGATGTGTATATATATATATATATATGTGTGTGTGTGTGTGTATATATGTGTATATATATGTGTATATATGTAATAAGCAAAGTGCAATAGAGTAAAACTTGTATCAGAAACTGAAGTTAAATCGAGTGTGAAACATTAATGAGAGAAGATCATTGATAAATAATTATTATGGGAAATAAATTCGAGTAAAAAATAGTGAAGTCGGTAAAGCGTATATAAAAAATTATAATTATTTATTGTTTACAATGTTAATTTGGGGGTCTTTGCCGTGACGGAATGTCATTGAATGGTGACATAAATTAACTGAATTTCCAAGCTAAAAGTAAACAGTAAGAGTAAACGCAAATGTTGAAAGTTATGAAAAGAGAGCATTTAAGACTAACTTTTCTATATTCTCTTATTTAGTCCACAGAAGAGTTTCCAAATGCGAATTTCAATTTTTTATGGTAATTCAATCTATTTCAGTGGCAGTTATCCTTCTCAAAATGCAATAGATGAAGATTTTAAATCTTATTTTGAATCACAAAAAGAATCGAACCCATGGTGGTTCGTGGATTTGGAAGTTCCTCACCTTGTATGGGAAATCAGTCTTCTTGTTCGTGAAAATACAAGAACTGCAGGAATAAAGGTACGAGTATCATTTTGATGAATTTATTTAATATAATTCATTTGTATAAAATAATAATAATAAAATAATAAAAGCGCTTCCATCTACAAAATGTATTTTGTAGATGCATGGCGGAACTAGAAATTTTCAAATTGGGGCGAACCACTATAGGGGCGCCGTCGGATCCAAAGTTCCTAATACCTGTACATTTTCAATGTCGCAAAGACATGCTGTACGACGACTACAACGTATGGGAAAATTTGGAAACAATCTATAATCTATAACCATCCAGTTGTGTTATTCAACGTTCAATTCATTTCATCGACTTTTTTGATTACAAACAATTATTACGTTATGAACTTATTAGCATCTTATCAACGTATCGAAATAATGTAGATTTTAACGCAAAAAGCGGTACAAGTTAATAACAGTGGGAACAAATTTTCTTTTTATTTTCAAAATTTGTAAAAAAAAATCATTAAAAAAAATGGATTTTTTTTCTTTTTATTTAAAAAAATAAAATGCTTAATAAATTCCAAATACTGTTGCCTTTTATGTCATGAATAAGTGATTTTGGTAAATAGAAACTGTAAATAAATCTATAAATAGTTAAATATGGGACTAGTTCGTGTAGTGTATAGACTCATTAGAGACTTAGATATCTGGGTTAGTGGCGAAATATTTGGGCTCTCTGCCGGATTGGGCGTTTCTGCGAGCATTCTCTTTGGCCTCTGCTTCCTGCATACAAATTAGAGCAAAATATATATATATATATATATATATATATATATATATATATAGGGTGTTTCATACCTATAGGGTAAAATAAAAATGAGCTTGGAGTTTTAATCCACACGTTTCTCCGTATTCTAAAGAACAAGAAAACACGTTTGTGCAAGTTTGAACCAGATCGCGCGCATTTAGAGGTCCCCAACTTTGACGACTTTTTGTCAGTTCATTTCTCGCCTGCCTGCAGTGGAGACGGTTTTCTTCGTCACTTGAGCGGTTCGTGTTGTATAGCCTATTGGACAACTATGGAGGTAATTATATATGCTACTAATTATCTCATTTTACTGTGGTATTGAAATTTATTATTATTTAATTTCTGTCATTTTACTGTGGTAGTGATATTTATTATTAATATTACATGAAATTAATTAGTCTGTTGCATATTGGACAACTAAGCTGGTAATTATTTATGATACTAATTAATGTAATTTTACTGCGGTATTGAAATTTATTTAATTAATGAATTGTCAAAGAGAACGTAGTGTACACGTATCAGTTTTATAAATAAAGAAAAGCAGTAACTGGGACTCGAACCAGTGTCATAGCCGTTTGGCGGCATCGCTCAAGTCGGCGTACACAGCACGCTATCCACTCCCTAGATGGTGTAGTGGATAGCGTGCTGTGTACGCCGACTTGAGCGATGCCGCCAAACGGCTATGACACTGGTTCGAGTCCCAGTTACTGCTTTTCTTTATTTAATTAATGAAATTAATTACGATGTGAAATTATTTCTGTGGAATTATTTAGTTTGTTTTCTTTTCCAGGTGTCTACCAGGGCGAAAACAGAAGTGTTTCTTATTGGCCAGACGGATGCGAACATCACATCAAGTGGCCTTCCAACTCAGTTGCAAGTACTCAAAAAGTACTTTTACCACCAAAAGGAGCAAAAATTTGGACGTCGAGATTCGGTCTTGAGGAAGATGGAATCCCTTCTCAAGGAATACGACCGGCTTGTGAAGCACAAGTCACATAAAGCAGAGTCCTTCCGAGTGAAGGAGGCGATGTTCAAGGAGGCAATAGCGAAGGAGATCATGGACATTGCTCATTCACAAGCTAAGGAAATGATGAAGAATCAGGAGGACATCCACTTTCTCGACATGCAGCGTGAAGATCCAAATTCCTGCAGCATGGGCCCTGTTGACATGAAGCTTCACTATAAGGAGATTAGGAAAAGGAAGAGGCTGGACAAGATTAAGGAACAACAGGAGAAGGCCAGGAAGGAACAAGGAGCTGCAGAAGATACGGGGGCTTTAGTGATTTCAACTTCGTCAGAGACTGACTCAGATGTCGTTGACCCAACCGTGGAAGTTTTTCCATCCTCCTCCAAGGGAAATACCAAGAAGCGACGCAGGAATCTGATCTCACAGGATGTGACGACTACCTACGATCGGCTGAATATTTCGTACCGCGATTTAGCTATGTCGTACGCTGCAGCGGCTAAATCACTAGGTTTTGACTTGGATGAACTGTCCATTTCTGCCAGTACCATGTACCGCACACGCAAGGCTCTCAGGAAGGTGGCTGCTGAAAGTTATCAATCCGACGAAGTTTGTCCTGGTCAGCCTCTTGTCTTGCATTGGGACGGTAAGCTCCTACCTGACAATGAGCAATGGAAGGAGAGCGTTGACCGGATCGCCGTCCTCGTCTCTGACGACGGCAAGGAAAGACGATGGCTTTCTTCCATGCATTCGACTTGGACACAGAATTCTTGAAAAAGCCAGTTGCCGGTTATTACAGGGAAGAGTTAACAACAACATGGCGACACTTTGTCACCAGACGGAATATAACACTTTCTCGTCCATAGTTGTTTTAAGTGTTATGCGTAATTCCTTCTCCGTCTAAATAACCCTTTCTTATGCTTTCTGTTTTCACACATCTTCATTACAGCTATACTGACTTTGTAAGAAAATATATATCGTCATAGTAGGAACAAAAGTAGAAGTTTTAATTTTATTGTTTAGCAGAAAAACAACGTACGCGGACGATTGGCACTGGGAAAATTGCCACTTGGAAGATTGCCCATGGGAAAACTGCCCATGTGGGAAAATTGCCCATGGGAAAACTGCCCATGTGGGAAAATTGCCCGTGGGAAAATTGCCCATGGGAAAATTGCCCATGTAGGAAAATTCCCGAGGAGAAAATTGCCATGCCGAGTAATATTAATAAAAAAAAAATTATGGGTGCCCTGAAAATATAATGAGATGTGGCAACGTTGGCATCGTTTAAGCTTTTACAATAAAACTAAAAATCTATTTATATTTGAATATTTGTGAATACAATTAATAATATTTTAAAATGAAATTTATTCGTTTGTTTAATCAAAAATTGTATGCATATCTGTCGTTTAAAGATTTTACCGTAAAAATTACCAATTAGCAACTCAACACCAAGCCAAGGACGTGATATAGGAAAATTGTCGACCTTGGGTTTAAAAAACAATACCACAACGACAACGAATTCTCTTTGAAGATGTGATATTTTTCCGCCCTTGCTTTTGTGCCATGTCTAGATGTTATTGAATTTTTTGAAGAACTCTCTGGAGATGATGATATACCACAGGAATTTTTGTCTTATTTTGAATTTACATACATAGGGATCGAAAGGGGAACGCGAAATAACCGAAGAAGAGACACCCCTATGTTTCCAATTCCCCTCTGGAATGTTTACTCCCGTGTGGAAAATTCGTTGCCCCGCACCAACAACAACGTGGAAGCTTTTCATAATGTCCTAAATAAAGCAGTAAGTAATTTCCACCCTAACATCTGGAAGTTAATTGACGCACTTAAACGTGAAGAATGCTTGGCCAAAGCTAAGCGCGTTCAATTTGAACGAGGGGATTCACTTCCTACGCAAAAAAAATATAAGGACTTAAATTCAAGAGTCAAGAATATCGTAGAAAAGTATGGTGCTGAAAATGATGAAATGACCTATTTAAGATCTATTGCCTATAATATGCATATTTTTTAAAACAAAGTTTTTCAAATTTTTTAATAATTTTAATAAATTACTACTTCCTTTTAATTTATAAATTTTTATTTGAATAGGATAAAATAAATTTTTCAATTATGTATTTTTTCTATTTATCATACTATAATACTTTTCAGATAGTTTTATACAAAAACAAAATATATTGTATTATCAGAATGGCAATTTTCCGCATGGCAATTTTCTCCTCGGGAATTTTCCTACATGGGCAATTTTCCCATGGGCAATTTTCCCACATGGGCAGTTTTCCCATGGGCAATCTTCCCAGTGGCAATTTTCCCAGTGGCAATCTTCCTAGAGCCGAAAAACAACATACTGTAGTCCTACCAATAACTGACCGTTGCTCAGTACTTACAAGCCCATACAGAAAACGAGACTGCAAATATAGATGCCATACAAAGGACTTTTACTTCTAAGATAGAGGAAACGAAAGGTGAAGACTACTGGTCTCGATTATAATTACTAAAACTCTCCCATCTGTAAAGTAAAGGTGGGTGGTACACAATAATATATCGTATACGTATGGAAAATACTCGAGGGTTGTGTTCTTGAACTTAGATATGAAATAGAAACCCATTGGAATGAGGGAAAAGAGAAATTCTGTACTTCTACCTTCGGTGGGACAGGAGGACATGAACATGAGGATGGAAAATGCTTTGAGAATACGAGGCCAGAAAACCTTCAAAATTCTACGCAAACAAATGAGGAACCAACCGAAATAATTTGAAGAAATACTTGGACAGGTACTTGTGCAAAGTCCCTGAACAGCCATGCGCGACTGGCTACGAGGGAAGAGAAGAGTGGAAACCAATTCCCTCCTCCACTAAATCCCGCAAATGAAGCGAGATGCTTTAGAGGGGTCGATCGCGGGTCGATCTTGAAACGTCGTTCAAAACCTTCTCAAGTATCTCAAATAAGTAAGAAGTAAGTTGAGCTGCACGTGATGATGCACCTTTCATTCTTAATTTATAAACTACAGAGCGACAATAAAATGCGACACTCATTTCGTCAAACTTATTAACCTCCATTGGGAATGAGAGAAACGTTACAATATATTACTTCATTTTAACACAGTAACCAACAAGAATTATTGTCATTATTATGTTTAAATAATGGTTGCTTTCGACTGAAGATTTCGGTCATAACTGCGTTACTAGTTAATGATTGTTTTTCCTCCGGCAAATATTCATATCTCCCTTCTGGTCAAAAAAAAAAAAAAAAAAAATTGCAGTTTACGCACCCTGGAGGAATGTGTGGTCGTTTCGTCATTGTTGTCAGAGAAGTTGGAAATGAGTATCTGGCAATCTATGAGCTACAAGGAATTGGATATATTTTCAAATAAAATATATATTACTGAGACCCACGACTTCATTCAAATTAAAAACCAAATACATATTAGTTTTTTGAATGTAACTCAGTTTAGAATGCATTTTGGTTATGTATATTTTAGAAGAAATGAAAAGTTACAAACGCGGTTGATTAAGACATTTAGCCACATTATAACATGCATTATCATGCTTATTTTATGCTATTCCTTTACTAAAGGTTATACTGCTATATTTCAATGAGGAACAGTGGCTAACTGCTTTTTTTTATGTATTATGGCTTCTACTCATATCTAAATGGAATTTTAGCCAAATTTATCCTGTATCGGAGGAAGAGCTTATCTCGTCACCTCTTCACAAGAGATGTCATAACCTAACGCTAAATAATAATAATTATGATTATTATTATTGCAGATATTTATCGATTTAAAACAAACAAACTATTTTTCTTCGAAATTAAGAAAGTACTTAACTGTTCCTTTTAATTATAATGTAAAATATTTACTCTACATGAAAATGTGTTTCATTCCATAATCTGAGAGACTGTACTCACGAAGACGTGACCATTATTTTCAGTGATGAAGTGATTTCGTGTAGGACACTTCATATACAGTAAAGTGAACACTGTCTGAGTTTCGAAAAACGGCAATGTAATATAATACTCGATAGAGTGAATAACTTATTTAAGTTCGTGGGTCCGTATGTGGCATGCGTATATTTGAAATTGAACTTCATTATAAGGGTCCGTTCAAAAATTACTGAACGCTATTTTTGCTAAAACTTGACACCCCCACTCCCGCGTAACGTTCCGTAACTCTCGACCAGACACCCACTAAGATGTTATGTAACCCCTAATAGGGGGTGTCGGTCTAGCTTTGTTGCGGAACATTTTAAGTGGGTCGGGGGTGTCAAGTTTTAGCCAAATTAGCTTTACGTAATTTTTGAACGTCCCTAAGTGAATGGCATTTTCCTTCATATGAATATTTCGTTGTAAGTTTAAGCTATAATTAAATTTACTAAAACTTTATAGAAACTAAAAAATGGAAGTCATTTTGGAAATTTTACAGGAATCAGTTTATTTATTACATAAGGAAATTTGTGACCTTTTTAATGTAATTTTTATTTATATAAAATTGTTTGGGGAATAAACGTAAAAATCAAACAAAATTCTCATATTGCGCCTCGTCTGTTTACCTGCCAAAGAGTGGCTTCCGTTTCAGCTTCTGTGATGAGTACTGCAAAATTCCCCACACATAAATGCTTGTTCTTGATTGGCTTATGCGTAATTGGCGGAGGGTTCGACAATGTTCTTTCTGCTCTTCCATTAGTTTCAACTGAAAATCATTACGAATAAGTTTAAGAGCGACCAAACTAAAGTATTTTCTATATTTATGTTACGTTTCAATAATGTTTTAGCACTTCTGTGATGAAGTATTGGGTGCTCCTTTAGTATGCGGTCTACAGACAAATTCACACTTTAGTATGCGGTCTACACCAATTTGTTTTTTAAATGTAGTTAAAGAAGGTTGAAATGACAATCTTACTTGAAAAAAATTTATTGAAAAGTTAAAAACACAAAAAGTTTAAATGTAAGTATACCTTCTTAGCTTGTTTACTAATTGCTTGTTTACATCCCAATGTCAGTCGCCCTTGACGATTCGTTAGGTTTAGTCATGATATTTTCGTTAGTTTTAACGAAAATATCGGATCAAGTAAAGATAATCCCTCCCAGGTCACACTAGTAAAGCAAATCCCTCCCAAAAATGACCAAGTAAAGATAATCCCTCCCAGAAAGTAAAGTAAAGTGAAGCAGTCTGACATAAGGATAAAAATTAAGAGAATCTTTTTTTAAAAAATGATTTATTTGAAAACAAAATTTATTAAAATTCATTTATTACAATGGATCAAGTAAAGATAGCACCCCCAAACTTTTTTAGTTAGCTTTATAAGGCTAACTAACGAAAATATCACGACTTAACCTAACCAATCGTTAGGTCAACTGTACGCCCTTGACGATTGGTTAGGTTAGGTCGTGATATTTTCGTTAGTTAGCCTTATAAAGCTAACTAAAAAAGGTTCCGGGTGCTTAACTTTACTTGACCCAAAGACTTTAATTAAAGCGGTATTGCGGTATTGCGGTAAAGCGGTATTACCAACTTTACCAAGTAAAGATGATCCCTCCCAAAAAATGATCAAGTAAAGATAGTCTCTCCTTTTTCTGTTGGGAGGGATTATCTTTACTTGATCCAAAATATCTTGACTAAACCTAACCAATCGTAGGTAGACCGCATACTATAGTAGCACCGGCAATTGAATTGTTTACAACTTTAGTGCTTCAAATTTCTCAAGCTACTGATGTTAAACAATCATTTTGAATTTCAAGGTCAAATAGGGTCTAAGTCATGTGAGTGAGTCATTTAGCGAAAAAAAAAGAGCGGCAGAATGCGTGAGCAGGGACAAATTTAACGAAAAAAACCTGTAGACTGCACTTTGAAAAAAGTAGAGCGCTGCAGAATTTGTAGACCGCGGCAGAATTTGTAGACCGCATACTAAAGGAGCACCAAGTATTGTTTAGTTTCTTTATCATCTATTGTAAACTGTCTATTAGATAAATATACGTTGTATAACCGCTGATTAATTTTATCAAACATTAAAAGTATCATTTGTTAACCCTGAATTAATAAAACGTACAAAGATCGAGATTTTTTTAATAATTGGTATTTCCACGTACGTTTGAAATAGCTACGTCTTTACTAAAAGTAAGTGGTGAGTCCAGTTCAACATTCTTCACATGTAAATGAAATTAAGGTATAAAGGCCATATGAAAGGCAAGGGCTAAATTGTGTTAAATTATTTATTTTATTATTTCATTGAAGGAACTGTGCTGACCAAATATTTGACATCCTTTCTTACAACTGCACTGTAAAACAAAATAGGTTAAAATACAGAACTTTTATGGGGGTCAACGTACTTCCATCACATCTGTAAAATTACATTTATCAATCATACAAATCGGAAACACATGGGAAAATTCCGCAGAAATTAGCAAAATGAGAAAAAAGTTAATTATGTAAACTGGCCTATATTCTGTCTATATTAGACGTGTTCTTTTCAAATAGTTCTGCGAAAATCCACGTTGCAATTGTATATGTAGAGATCAATTATCGAGGGTATATGGGCAAATGTGGAGTATGGAGTGTGTGTGTGTGTGTGTGTGAAAAAGTATGTGAGAGAGAAATGTGTAAAAGAGAAAGAAAAGAGATGTGTGGAAGAGCGTCGTGAAAATGAGAAAATGAGGTGTAATCCTTGTTGCTGGTTCTTTCTTGCTTCCCTAATGAACAAAGGGATTCTAAGCCCTTGCGGACAATTCTGCTACAGCACGGTGTCACACGAGTGCAAGGCGCACGGATCTTTACTTCGGGTAAAGTCGGCTAGAGGAGGGTTAAGCCACTTTAACATAGAAACTTAAAGCTTCACTCTCAAAAACTACACGAGTATGGTTTGGCTCTCGGGTATGCCAATACAACTTGTTTTTTAATGTTGAACTTTAAACCTGGATTCAGATTATGACTGAGCATGCAAGTGCTCATAAGAATCTAGCATTATTTTGTACCTGGTCAAGAGTGTGGAACGAGGGAAAGACCTGTAGCATACATAGTATATTAACAAGAACACTAACAAGTAGTGCAAACCCTAGAATAAACTAATAATATAGCTAACACCAAATTCATAGTGATAAAAATGTTACATATTATAAGGAAATACAATTAGCTTTTTACAATATAAAAAATACTTAGCCCGGCCGCTCAAGGACACTGGACAAGGTATCAGGATACAAATAACATTACGATTCCAGAGCGGGGTAAGATTTAATTATGCGTGCCGTAAACTAAATCGCCCGTCACGTCGATGCTTGAAGAGTCCAGTCTCACTATGAAACCTATGGATTCGTTATAGGTCTTAATATACAACCTAAAATATAATGATCATATAAATGTACAGATATAAATCCAACAATTATGAACAAAATATACACAAGTCTTGATTGAAAAACTGGAGCTTTTCCAAAATTTGGACTGTTTCCGATTTTTTTGAAAATAAGGTATTTAATGTAGAATTTATACTGATTTAAAAAATGTAAATAATTGTTTGGAGAAATGAGCGTTTCAAAAGTTATGTTTGTTATTGTAATTTTGTATTAGGTCAAAAACTATAACAATACAACTGAAAACTAATACAAGAGTTATTGTATTCTTTACTAATATTGGCTTATGTCACTAAGTATTTGTGTGAATAGATTTCGACCGTTATTTTACTGTCGCCACGTGAATTCGCTTTTTCCAGGTCCTCCAACTACTACTGGATTCGCTAGGAGAACCATCGCACAAACCTAAATAGAAAACATTACATCACATTAGTGTGGTTACGCTAAACTAGGTTACATTAGGTTAAGATTATGTTAGGTTCGGTTAGGTTAAGTTATGTTATGTTTGTTAGGTTACTTACCTCTCTTAAGTAGTTGTTGAAGTCACAACTGTGTTGTGGCCAATGTGAAGATCTTCTTCACAAAATTTTATACTTGTGTATTGTTTACTCCAGCAATAAATGAATAGCAGTATTTTACTGAAAGGCATGTTTGTGCCTTCCGTCCATGTCGCTTTTCGGACACTTACTTTTTCATTACATTTTCCTTTTTGACAACGCCAATTAAATAGGCTTTCGATTTTCTTCACACACATAAAATGCTTTTTTCCACTTTTTCTCCATTGGAATAATTCCTTCGTTTTGCGAGCATTTCAGTGCTTCTTCTTCAGTTATCAAAAATGACGATTGTAAATTTTGTTCTTCCATTGCATAAGATTTTTTTTAATATTTATCTAATATCTATAGAAAAGCTGAAATTTATCAAAAATAGTATTAACAATATGACAAATCAATATGTACATGCAAAAGATTTTTCTCCAGTAAGTATAGGTAAACTAGTACACCATGTAACTTTTAAAATAGTAAATACGTAAATTAGAACACCATGTAACTTTTAAAATAATAATTTCTCCAAAAAAAGACTTCATTTTTTATCAGCGTAAAAATCTACATTAAATATCTTATTTTCAAAAAATAGGAAACAGTCCAAATTTCGGCAAAGGCCCGAAAAACTTAAATAATGTGACTAAAACACGGATTAACCCTACCTCCGCGCAGAGAGGTTTCATAAGTGTTATTCTTCAAGCGAAAGGAACAGAGAAAGATGGACTGAGGAAGATTGTTCCAGAGTTGAGTAAATGAAAGATTGAGAAAATTGATTAACTCATGCGTTACATCGTTGGACATAAACGGGATGAGAAGGTATTGAAAGTCTGGACTACAAACTCTCCTTGAAGAAGGAAGCATGCGTTTAGAGAGTTCAGAAGAGCAGTGTCCGTTATAATATCGATAGTAACTAAAGAGTGAGTCAACATTGCGGGGGAGAGAGAGGGATTGAAGATAGTCATTAAGAGGCGAAAAGCCTTTGATTCCACACGGTCAAGTAGAGCTGTGTGGGTTGAGCCACCCAATACATGAGAAACGTACTCCATATAGTGGCGGACAAAATCCCTGTATAGAGACAGCAACTGAATGGAGGTGAAGAAACTGCGGAAGCGGTACAGCACACCTAACCTCTTAGAAGCTGTTTTAGAAAGAGAGTATATGTGACCTTTCGAATAGATTGCTAGTAGAGCGTCACTTGCGGAACTCATATTGACTATCTGAAAGAACACTGTAGGAAGAGAGGTGTTTAAAAATCTTTCTATGAAGTATGATTCAAAAACTTTAGAAAGGCATGAAATCAAAGCAACTAGACGATAGATGGGAGTTGAGAGCGGTTACCCTTCTTTGGGACAGGCTGAATGAAAGAAATCTTCCAGCAGGAAGGAAAATTATCAGATGAAAGACAAAGACGAAAGAGTTTGCCTTGGCAGAGTGTCGGCGCAGAAGCACTGTTCTTGAGAGCAACAGGAAAGACACCACCCTTCCTAGAGTTGAGCCCAGATACGACAGAAAAATATACTTGGAAGAGATTTTATTTCAGACGTAATTAAGTCAGAGGAGGGGGGATATGAGAAACAGCATCGGAATCGTCCATGGTTAAGTTGGAGGCAAAGTCTGAACGAAGAGTTCAGCTTTATCAGAAGAAGAGACAGCAATGAGCCGTCGGAATGGAAAAGAGGAGGGAGAGAAGTAAAATTATTGGAGAGGTTCTTGGTTAGGTGCCAAAAATAGCGAAAAAATTAGAATTCTATAGGTTTTCACAGTTTTGCCGATTCTAGGAAGAAATATAAGCTAAGTGATAGTCAGGAGTTGGATGGCGACGGTACCTTTTGAAAGCCTCGTCTCTGTTGCGGATAGCATTAGAAGAAGCAACGTTAAATCAAGATTTTTTAGCATTAGTCGTAGGACTAGAATATGTAATGTATGCTTTCCATGCCCGAAAGAATCACTTCCCTGATGCGCCTCGCGCACTCGGAAGGGCCCCGGCCATAGAAGCAGTAATCATTCCATGGGAAATCAGAGAAGTATTGTCTTAGGGTGTCCTAATCAGCGGCGCCGAAGTGCCAAAAGCGTCTCCACTTGAGAGGATCCGAAGGCCGAATTGAAGCGATAGGACAGGAAACAGATATAAGGTTGCGGTCGGAGGAGCCCAACGGGAAAATTTGACAGAGTAAGAAGAAGGATGAGCAGTTAGAAATAATTCCAGAATGTTGGGACAATCTCGAAGACAGAGGTGTAAGCTGGTTCACCAGAAATGTCATTGAAATGAGAGGAAAGTAGAAGGTGGTAGTGGTCATTGAAATAAATCTAAAATGGAGATTTCAGTGAAAGGAGAGTGGGATAGAAATTCAGGGTTGCCAGATGTAGGAGAATTCTCCAAGAATAGGAAAATGGAATGGGCTGCGGAGAAAAAAATTCTCCTAAAATTAAGTAGGAGAATTTTTTGGAGAATGAAAAATAATTTTAGGAGAATGTAGGAGAACAATTGCATCTGAATTTAATAAGGTTATTATTGCTAATTCAGTGAAATTTTGGATTCATGCTTTCGAATACAAAGATTCTGCTGGTAAATCATGCTTCATGCATCTGAGCAAGTTAGCTCTAAGATTCTTGATTTTGCCTTTGTCAAATGCATTTGTTGAGAGGATTTTCAGCAAAGTCACCCTGACAAAGTTTTCCTTAAGAAACCAAATGTCGCTTCCCATGTTGGACGCAATTGTTAGGGTCAAAATGACTGATGAAGTGATCAGTCATTTTGAACCCACTGAAGGGATGTTAAAAAGATTTAACAGTAAAATGTATGGATCTTTTCCGTTCTACCCCAGCAACAATTTCTAGTGTAGTTTTACTTGCTGAATTCAATAATATATATTTTATTTTGGAGAAAGTATTCATGCTTTAAATAGTTATGGTTATAATTATTAATTTTTTCTCTCTTTTGTAGATATTGTTATGGATGATAAATGGAATTTCATAACATAGTTAAGGAATAACGTTCTACCCCCCAGCCTTCTTTAGTTAACCTTATAAGGCTAACTAACGAAAATATCACGACCTAACCTAACCAATCGTCAAGGGCGTACAGTTGATTTAGCTAAACAAAGGAACAAGAGACATTGGGGAACATCTAGAAATATGATAGATTCTTATTTATGTGAATTTCTGTGGAGGAGACAAAAAGGAAAGGACATTTTTATTGAAATCTTAAATGCAATCCCTACTTTTAAATAAAATAAACGGACTATAACTCTTTTGTTATTAATTTCTCCAAATAAGATATATATTATTGAATTCAGCAAGTAAAACTACAGTAGAAAATAATATATAATTTCATTTTTTGTTGCTGGGGTAGAACGGAAAAGAGCCAAATGTATGATTAGATTAGAGTTGTATATTTACCTTGCTGTATATTTAAGTTTTAGAGTTGTATATTTAACCTATTTGAGAAGGTGAAAATGTGAACAGTGAGCCTATTAGTAGTAGTCTAATGTTCTCTTGCAATACAACATAACTTTTTTATGCATGCTGCTGGCTATACTTTACTGACTTTGTCTTTTTGTCTGATTTAGTACCATATATATATATATATATAATATATATATATATATATATATACTGATCAAGGGATGTACAGGGAGTAACACTAAGGTGAGGAGTACGTGGGGTGTGTCAGAGAGCTTTGGGGTGGAAGTTGGTCTGCACCAAGGATCAGCTTTGAGCCCTTCCTTTTCAATGTGGTATCGATGTGTTACGGACAGGATTAGAGGGGAGGCGCCGTGGTGCATGAGTATGCAGACGATGTTGTGTTGAGTGGGGAGACGAAAGAGGAGGTGGAGCAGCAGTTTGGAAATTGGAGAGAGGCGTTTGGAAAGTAGGGGATGAGATTAGCCGAAAGAAGACCGAATATATGAGATGTGATGTGCAGCAGGAACCGAGGAGGGAAGTGACATTGAGTGGAGAGCGTGTTAAGAGCAGAGAGAGAGATAAACTGTAGAATACAGTCGGGTGGAAACTGGAGAGACGTATCAGGGGTGCTCTGTGATAAGAGGGTCCCAGTGAAACTGAAGGGAAAGGTATTCAAAACAGTGGTGAGGCCGCAATGTTGTATGGAAATGGAGACTGTGCCAATGAAGAAGAGCATGAAAGAAAAATCGATGTGGCTGAAATGAAGATGTTGAGATGGATGTGTGGAGTGACGAGGAGGGATAGGGTCAGAAATGAGCTTATAAGAGGAACAGTGAAGGTGGCGGAAGCATCTAAGAAGGTGCAGGAGGCCAGGCTGAGGTGGTATGACACGTCAGGAGAAGAGAGAGTTATGTTGGTCGCAGAGTGCTAGAGATGGAGTTGCCGGGACGGAGAGAGAGGAAGACCGAGACGAGATGGGGACTGTGTGGTGGCGGATATCAGGGAGAAGGACTTGGAGGAGGACGTGTATACGAGAGAGGAGTGGAGAAGACGAACCAAAACAGCGACCCCATGCAATGATGGATAATAAGCTGCGGAAGAAGAAGAAGAAATATATATATATATATATATATATATATATATATATATATATAGATATATATATATATAATGGACAATTAATAGGAGGGAGCAAGGAGCCCTGCCTCATCCTGCAAGAGGAACCAAAACATTTGGATAGTACTTGCCCCACCTAATATTAAAGATTGAAGGGAATACCAAAATTTTAATAAATTTAATATGTACATGGGAACTTTCCTGTCTTCTAGTTTTTTAAAAAAAATATTGTGGTTCACTCTATTATGCCTTACTTATATCCAGGAAACAGCTATAAAGAATTGAATTACTGTCGTGTATTTAAATATAATTTTCTTCAGTACATATATACAGATGAGTTGAGTGGGACCTTTGAAAACCAAACTGATTAGATGTCCTTAAGTAATCATTTAATTTGGTGTAACAAGAATTTCTCGAGGAGTTTTGAGAAGCAGAAGGCAACAGCAATAGGCCTGTAATTATTGCTGGATAAAATGTTCCCATACTTATTTTTGACCAGGGCAAGATATACACCTTCATGAGCAAGCATGGCTGAGAAGGCCAATGATATATGCAAACACATCATGTCATTGGCATATTTTAAGTGGTCATTCGATAGGTCATCTACCCATGACCCAGAACCAGTATTTAACTCTTTAATTAACCCCTTTACCTTCAGGAACTAATATCAAAGTATTTTTCCTTGTCCCTCCCACATACTTTCCCTGCAGCCTATCTCAAGATTATCTCTACTTGACACTATTAAGAATGTTTGAGTTGTGGTTTTTCCACAGATTTGAATTTCATCCTTCCCCGACACTCCATCGAGTGTCGAAGGGAGGGTGTTTTTGACACCCGTTTTCATTCTTAACGATTTCCCAAAATTTTTTATTATCGTTATTTAAGTTTGCTTCACAGGCTTTTGATACTCGAATAGAATCTTCTTCCTGTTTACATCGCCTTATGGCTGCCTTATACTGACCCCAACTTCTACACATATTATTATACTGGTCCTAATCTGGGTCACTATGAAAGCACCGCAAATCGTAGGCGTCTTTCGATTCCCTCTTCAGGGGGGGGGGCAATAAATCATTGCATCCAAGATTACTCTTAGTATCATAGTTGTAAGATTTAATCAAAGGTCCTTCTTGCTTGTCTTAACAGGGATACTAACTTATTATAATACCTATCTATGAGTTCACAGTGAGAATCATTCGAACAAAGATTCTCTGTGACAAATGGTGTCAGGCAGGATATTATCCCCCTATCAGTGGCGGCTCGTGACTAAAAATTCTAGGGTGCTGTCTCTAAGATATGGGTTTGAAATAATTACTGAAATAAAAGGATGAGCATTGAGCAATGATAAAGTTTCAAAAGTTATTGAAAAAGTTATTCAGTGAGCTCATCCTTATATTCTTCTTGATTATTCAATTGTAAATAAAATTTAGGGGTACTGCAGTTCCGCAGTGCCTACCGACGAGCCGCCACTGCTCCCTACTTATTCAATGTTTATATGGATAATCTATCTGTTGTGCTGAACACCTGTAAAATAGCTGCTATATTGTACAATGATTGTTAATCATCTGATGTATGCGATGATCTAGTTCTTTTTCTCCATCTGTGAAAGGGCTCAGCACACTTTTGAAGGTGT